>LPNX010448591.1:412709-423201 GCA_001517045.1 Pseudotsuga menziesii | reverse complement strand
CCTCATTTTCCTCCTCTACAATGATAAAATTTTGTTGTTTTTATTGATGGGTGGAAGGAGGCAGATAAAACCATGGGATCCAGGAATTCTTAGGAATGACAGATTTCAAAAGGTGGCAGAAAAATTTGGGTCCTTGTAGAGGAGGCCATGGGATCCAGGAATTCTACTCAGTTACTTTAACTAGGTTGGCAATTTTGCTAAAGGAAGTGGCATCAAAGAAATGAATCTGATCAAAGTGGTGCAGCAGAAACATGGTGGACAAATTTGTAGCACTCTATGGTGCTTCTGCTTGAGGACAAGTAGATTTGGGAGGGGAGGACTGTCATGTCCCCTTAAATTGACCATTAAAAGTGTTGACCATGCTAAGTTCCTAGGGGCTCAAGTTGTTATTAATTATTCCTCCTAGGATAATTTTTTACTAATAATTGTTCTAAGGCATGTATTTAATTTTATTTCAGCAATTTATTTATTATGCACAATAATGATGTGGAATTAAGGCTGCCATGTCAAGAGGGTGCATTGGGGAAAGCTAGTAAACTTTCCTTGGTAAAAATAAGAAATTCCATGACAAAAGCAAGCAAGAGAATAAAGGGAAGTTTCCTAAAAGAAGAAAAAGCAGAAAGAGGTAAAAGAAGGAAAGTTTTTTAAGGAAAGTAAGAGTTTCCTTATGAGCCAGGAAAAGCAGAAAGTTGTCATAACTCAAAAGAGGCATATTTTTACTAAGGGAGGGTGCAATTTCTAAATGTGAAGAATGATTTGGAATTAGAAACAATTCCACATGGTCCTACTTGCCTAATTTCCCAAAGGGGGCGCTTTTGTGGCTAGGGTTAGGTCACCCATGGGGTTGACTTGCTCTCACAGGTCACCATTGGCCTCAACTTACTAAGCAGGTCATCCATAAGTCTATAAAAGATAAATTCAAACCCATTGCTTCAGTTTGGTTGATTATTTGATTGCTAAATGCTTATGTGAGCATTACTTCTGAGTGTTGTGCCTCAGACTACTGGGAGATGAGCCCTAGCCTTCCATTCGCCTCTCCTTCCATCCCCTTCTCTTCTATTGCAGGTATGGAGCGTTACATTGCAGCCACTGAAGTATTATCAGAGTTAATTTCAGCCTCCAACACGTTCAGGTCGAGATACAGTGAAGTCCATGCTTCACCTATGCTCACACCCTCTTTTGTCGGTCATGTTCCGGTCCTCCTGCCCCTTTATTTTGAAAGCCTCTTTGTAATGGTCAGTCAATAATGTTATTTATGTTATGTACTGTCAATAAATTCTGAACATTACATTTATCAGGTCGATATATCTCAGACCTTGAAGGGTATTATCTCAGTTCCATTGAAAGACTCTATTTTATCAGTGTATGGGGGAATTGAGTGAATATGTGTGTTGTAATGAATATGTCATAATGGGGAAGGGATTAAAATAAATATTCATGTTCATAGAGTTTATAATTACCTTTTTTATAAATCTCAGGTTTCACAGAATTGAATTTAAGATGATTTATTATCCTTTTTAAGACCCTAGCTAGATTACTAGTTTTTAATAACTAGTTTTACTGAAATTGATGCAAAATAGGTTCTGTAAACTCAAAATGAGCTCTGTCAGTTCCTGTAGGTCAGTAATAGGCCTAAATTCCCATATCAATCTCCAGAACCATTTTTTTTTGTTCATACCACCTTTTTGCATCCTCATCTGCGCAGGGTTCTCCTTGGCCAAAACTGCCAAAAATCCCAAATTCACCCGAAACTTATTAGAAATTTCCAGAACATCAATTAACTCTATAAATCCTTTATTTATGTTATATTAATGATGTAATGAACCTCTGAAAGTTTCCAAAATCCCCTGGTTGAAACAGACCGAACTACTCTCCTTAGTTGCACGGTTTGGCTGCCCAGAAGCGTGGTAGTACGTTTCCGTAGTGCGGATTCTGTACCCTAAATGGCACCAGATATAAATGTGTTAGGGGAGATGAAATTCAATGTCTGATTTTCTTTGGTTGATGCCCGCTGCTCACTCCTTTTGTCTGCAAAATTTCCCAGAATAAACCCCTTATTTTCCCAGTCAGAGAAGTCATTGTGTAAACTATTTCAAGTTCAGAAATTTTAATACAATTAATAGAATTGGAGAGTTTTTAGGTCTGTACACCAGACTTGGAACATTACAATTACAACCTCCTTCTAGGAATAAATTGGTTCTATGCCATGACTGTTGTCTCCTCAACAGTATTCTGAACAGTCCAATTTTTGCATCTAGGGAGAATTGTTACCATTTACCAACTTGATTTCTGTACATCGGATGTTACTACCTCCATGGCTAATAACATCCTTATGTTAGGCCAGTCCCCTCCTCCTTACCAGTCGATTAGGGTATGCATGTTGAAGCACACATCCCTTATGGGGATTTTTCCACCACTCCTCCTAGCATGGATACCATGACAATCCATATGATCGCCTCATTTGATTATGAGCCTAAGGGAAAACAAGTTGTTGATTCCACCTCGTTGAGTCCACATGAAGCAATGTATGAAACCATTCAAACCTTTTTCGATGATCACACTGATGACCTTCATCTAGTGGCTTCAGATCCTTACCATTTACCGTACTAGTTAGAACCTTCTCTTCCCATTCTATATTATCTCTCTCATACTTTTCCTTCCGATGAGTCCATTATGGAGATCATGAATACAGATGAGTCCATTTGGGAGGATCACCATCATAGATCCATGTTCCTCCCCAACACCAGTTCAGTTAGCCATGATTATGCATCCTTGTTTCCTACTGATATCGTCAACGTACCCCAAAGTACCATATTGTTGCAAGATACAGATTCTGAAGGAAACCTCTGCAACATTACTCAGACAAATCTGATTGACATATCAGCCAAGCCTGATACTATCAAGCATGTTCATGTTTAGCAGAACTGCTCGACAGATGAATTTGAAGCATACAAATCACTTTTCAAATAATTTCATGATATTATTTGACTGGTCCTATGAAGAGATGCTAGGGATTGACCCATCCATTATGGTCCATGAGATTAAAACCTATCCCAAGGCTAAACCTATCAGGAAAAACCTAAGGCAAGTCCATCCTCGAAAAGTCGCAGCTATTAAAGCTGAAATTGAGAAACTTCTTAAAGATGGGTTTATTTATCCTATAACCCTGATGGAATGGGTATCGAACATTGTCCCTATCAATAAAAATTAGGGCACCATTAGAGTCTATATCGACTTTAGGTATTTGAATAAAGATTATCCCAAGGACAACTTTCCTATTCCGCATATCGATTAGATTATCGACAACTATGCTAGAAGTGTCATCTTTTTCATTTATGGATGGCTTCTTAGACTATAATCAGATTGAGATATTACCCTCCAATCAGCATAAGACGGCATTCATTTTCCTGTGGGGAACCTTTGCATATAAGAAGTTACCTTTTGGCTTGAAAAATGCTGGAGCCACATTCCAGTGCGCATCCTATGCGTTTCATGATATTAAACATATTGTTGAATCGTACCTTGATGACCTCCTTGTTCATTCACAGCAACAGGAGGACCATCCTAGTCATCTTAGAGATATATTCCTGAGATGTCGTCATTATAATATACGGCTCCATCTGCATAAATGTGTTTTTTTCGTTCAGACGGGACATTTGCTAGGTTTTGTGGTATCCAAAGATGGCATTCAGATTGATCCTTTGAAAATTGCCACCATTCTAGATCTACTAGCCCCAACTAATCTCCTTGAACTCCAAAGTTTGCAAGGGAAGGAAAAATTTCCCCACCATTTCGGGTGCAATTTCGTAGAGAAAACGCACGGTTATATGTGTCTCCTCAAGAAAAACACCCCGTTTTTCTGGGATGACCAGGCCCAACACGCCTTTGATAATATTAAGAAGGATCTGACTCATTCACCCATGATACACCCCCCAGATTATTCAAAGGTCTTTCTTCTGTATATTGCTGCCTCCACTACTACCATCGCTATGGTTTTAGTGCAGGAAAATATCCATGATCATGAGCACATGATTTATTATGCTAGTAAGAATCTTATGGATTCCGAAACTCGTTATTCATGTGTGGAAAATCTAGCATTGGCCATAGTCATTGCTGTACAAAAATTTTGTCACTACATTCTTCTCCACACTACCACTATATTGGCAGACTAGAACCCTATGTATTACATCGTGACTCGTCAGGTGCTCGAAGGCAAGCACTCTCGATGGATAGTCATACTATAGGAGTTTGATCTATAATTTTCCAAATCCACATTGAATAAATCCTTGGAATTTGCTGAGATCATGTGTGATCTGAGCCCAATGATTCATTTATGGATGAATTCATGTTCTTGATTAGCACTGTCAACCCTTGGTATGGATATTTTCTTATTTATCTCCAAACACAACGATTTCAGCTACATTTATCCCGCGATGATCGCTGCCGTATCCTTCACCATGCAAAATACTACCTCATCTTGAATGGTACCTTGTATAGAAGTGGGATTGATTCTATTCTCCAGCGATGCCTCACCCATGAGGAGGATGAACATGTGTTGAATGATTTCCACTCTAGAGCATTTGGCGGTAATTTATCTGGGATGGCTACAGCCCACAAAATCCTTCTCACTGGCTATTTCTAGCCTTCTGTCTTCAAAGTCTGTCATGAGGTTGTTAAGAAATGCCCACCTTGTCAACACTTTTATCCTAAAAAGCACACCTATCCTACTCCGCTAGACCCTGTCATTTCCATTGGCCCATTCACCAAATGAGGGATTGACTTCATGCATTGTAAGCCTACCTTAGCCAAGGGGCATGGTTACATCATTGTAGCCGTTGACTATTTCACAAAATGGGCTGAGGCCATACCTACATATGCGGAAGATGGTAAGACTGTAGCTCTCTTCCTATTCAATCGTATCATAGCTAGATTTGGAGTCCCACAGTCCATCGTTACTGATCACGGATCCCATTTACGTAATCAAATGATGGAGGAACTGAGTGCTAAGCTAGTTTTTCACCATGAAAACTCTATGCCATGTTATCCACAAGCTAATGGTCAGGTAGAGGCCATTAACAAAGTCTTAAAAACTATGCTTCATCGGATGGTTGGAGATCATAAATCCAATTGGCACCATGTTCTTTTCTTCTCTCTTTGGGCTTATCAGACTTCTATGAAAACAACCACTGGTTTCACGCCATTCTAGATTGTCTATGGAATCGAAGTTATCTTACTGATTCAATGTCAGATTCCATCTTTACAACTTGTCATTGAACTTCTCCTAGACACTTCTGCAGAGGAAGAAATATTTTTGTACTTGAATAACCTTGATGAGACTCAGAGAGACGTTGCCTTGGCTAATGAGGCACATAAGAAATGCATCAAGGCGTAGTATGATAAATCCATCCAACCTCATGTCTTGAATGAGGGTGACCTAGTTTTGTCTTATGATCAGAGATATGACAAACTAGGTAAGGGTAAGTTCAAGTCCATGTGGTATGGACCTTTCGTCATTTCTAAGGTGTTAGAGAAAGGATCCTACGAGCTCATTGATTGTGATGGAATCCCTTTCAGGCAACCTCGTAATGGGTTGTACCTGAAAAGGTACGATGCCTAGGTATTTCTTGGATAGTATCTTATATATATCTATATTTCTTGGCTTTCAGTGTGCTTTTAGTATTTTTGAGATGGTTTTGAGTTTAGTGTCCGCATCTATTTATACCATGTTTTGGTCATGCAAACGGCTTTCTACAGCTTCATTGATGGTGCTTTCCGCCACACTTTGAATCTCACCTTAGCTACTTGGGTCCTCTATTCCCCGACTGAAGATCTGGTCAGTTTAAGAGCAGTTTGTATAGGTCCTACTACTAATAACATCATTGAGTATGAAGCAGTCATCGGTCTCCTGACTGAAGCTGCCTTCCAGGATGTTCATAATCTAGTAGTCTTTATGGACTCACAACTTTTGGTTTTCCATTTAAACCATGTTTACACCATTAGAAACCCTGTGCTTCTCCACCTCTTCTAGAGAGTACATTTTCTGAAAATATCATTTGAAACCATCACTTATAGGCATATCCCTAGGGAACATAATGTAGTCGATGATTCATTAGCTAATTACATCCTAGATTGGCATATTGCCCATTCATGACATTGAGATCAAACATGGTCCATTGTAAATAAACATATAAAGACACATAAAACTCATATAAAATGCATTTACCATTTGAGACATATAAACACCCGGTAAAGTCTGTATATATATATACGAAAAAGTTTACAAAAAATAGGTCCCGGGACCTCATCTGAAGCACGTAGGATTTCAGGAAAAATCACTATACAAAATCCTGAAGCTGTCAGCTTTCAGTACATATATCATACACTAGTGATGCTCGTGGTAGCACATCACCTCCCGATCTACTCTATGTAGAAACCTACTGAATCAACTCGGTACTCCCACTATAGGTCTCTGATACCTCATCGGGAGGTCATCAATGGAAGCATCTGGGATATCCAAGGTAAACCTCTCCAGGTTTTCCTCTAACTCCTCAGTGATATCATCACCTTGTGGTACAAAATGGGCTCCACCTCAACTATCCAGTGGAGATGCTCCTCCAGGTCACGCCGCTCCAACATCTACATGAGAATATATAGGTCTCTTCACTTAACATAAAAAAATATAAACCATTAAAAAACATAAAAACATTTCATCCATTTTTGGGTTTCTTACTTCTTACCGATGTCTCCCCACTGTCCGCCAGGTGGGAGTGGTAGGTCAGGATATTCGGTGAAGTACGTACCTGTGTAAGCATAATCCTCAACCATCAGGATCTGATCTCAGACCCATTTTAAGAACGGGTCACCAAACTTCACCTTCCCTCTACCTACTCCTGTATGAGCCATGATATGGACCCACTTCAGCATACGGAGGTCTCGTGCTCTCAGAATTCTGAAGACCACCTGAGGTCTCATCTGTGGAACCAACTCGAAGAAGAAGCAGGCTAAAATTGAGCCAAAGCCAAACTGCTTTAGCTCTCCCTGCCGAAACTTAGTCAGTTGATCTTTGAATATCGGAAGCATGGATTCCACCCAGTTGAATACCGTGGGTGCCATGGCCTCTATGGCATATAACATGTGTGCCCTAGAATCCTAGTGCACACCCTAACTCCCAGCCACCCTCTGCATAGTAAATAAGATGGTCCGTAGGGGCCCATCTGTCACTGCTCTAATGGGGATTTTCTTCCCCGATGTTCTCATCCCTAGAACACAGTGACGATTTATTAGCTCTCGAGTGGTAATATCCCCTCCATGGGAACTTGTCAGTGAGATGGGGGTACCCCACCTCAAGAGACCAGTTAGGAAGTAGATATCCTCTATCTCCACTGTCAGAATATGGGCCCCAACCTCGAAGTACGGTTGTTCTGGATTCCACATCCGCAGTATGTTCTCTAATAACCACTTGTGTGACGCCATGCTTGGAGTCTGAAATAATTTCAGGAGCCCATAGTCCTATAATGTGGTAATAAAACCCGCATTCCTTTCAGCAAAAGCATCATCGATGTCATGTTGCCTTTCTTTCCATATCACCATGTTTGAGCAACAAAAACCTGCCAAAAACAATCATAGCACCGATTAGAATCATCTCTAATCATTTAAATTCAAGAGAATGACTTATTATTTCTTGTGTTATTAGTTTGAAATCTCCATGACCGACATCGCCTGTGCATCGTTGGAGAAAAGCAGTGGCACCGCCTGTCATCTATGTTTTAGGCGTGGTTCTTGGGAGGTACCGTGTATCCGATAAGGGGTATGTGCAGTGCCCATTTTCAAGGTTTTAGGGCTTTCCATACAAGCCCAAAACCCCATCAAAACTCAAAATAAATTCTATGAAAAGAAAGAGTAAGGTTTTAGCCGTTACCTGCAACTCACGGTGCTCAAATCTGACAGTGGGAGCTCCGAGTATCAGCCGCTGAAGATCTGGCCAAGAAAGTGCTCCAAATTCTCTCCACTGTGAGTAAATAGTAAAATGATTTGATTTTTTACTATTTACATGAATTATATAGGCATTTTTGGTTCTGGTATACTATAGTTCTGATGTAAAATTACTTTTTACTCTAAACTTATTAGTCGTAATCCCTTAATGCTAGTTATGAATGCATTTAACACTTGTTTTTGAGTCGATTGTAGGATATGAGAACTATAGTAAGAAGCTTTGGAATTTTGTTTATGACTTTTTTGCACTTTCATAAAATGGAAAAGGTCGATGAGCTTTTGTTACGACACTTTGGTCATGCTCCTTAAACCCAGTATCAAAGGTCTGAGTCCATTTCTGATTCTTTTCAGGCTCGTAAAAAATTGACATTGTGTAAAGAAACATCATGGAGCCTTCTTTTCACCTCTTTTTCAGGCTCTTTAAATATGAAAAGATCGTCGAGTCTGTTTCTAATTCTTTCTAGGCTCGTAAAAAGTGGCATTGCATAAAGAAACCTCATGGAGTCCTCTCTAAACTCTTTTTAGGCTCCCTAAATACAAAAATATTCTCGAGCGATCTTGTCTTCTTCACACTCGTTAAAGCATTTAAAGAGTTGTTCGTCCGATGGTAGGTTATCTCTTTTTCAGTTCGGATAGGACTATTTAAAAAAAAGGAACACTCCAGCTGATCATGACTGGAAGAGTTCTCTAAGGTATGATTTTACACTTTTTCGGTCCTTAGAGACTAAATCATATGAAAAAGGACCCCTTTGGAGTCTTCTTCCGTAATCATTCAGACTCTCTAAACATGAACGATACCTAGTTTTCTTTCATTGGACTCATTAAATCAAACATTGAGAGACCCATTTTGGGAATGAACCCCTCCTCTCTCAGGTTCGTAAAACATATGAGTCTAGACTTGTCTTCTGACAAGCTATATCAAGTGTTTGTTACCCTCTTGGAACTCATAAAATCGAAAAGAGGCACTCATCAATCATGATGGGGAAAATGGGAAGGGAATCATTTTTACAAATAAATGGCAGTAGTTTGTCGTTACCTTTGAACATGGAACTTGTCTACACATCATGTCAGTCAATTGGGTATTCAGTTGATCTCCATGAGGATCCACTTTCATGAGTCATGCCACTCCTTTGAGTGTTTCAGAAGAATGCATTGTCCACTGTCGCACTGTGTGTTTGTCCCGTTCAGTCATGCTTCCAAGTATTTTGTCGTGGTGCCCGATGTTCAAAGGGAGTTTGAAGAAGTTTTACCTCTGCATTCAACACAATATTTGTGTCAGTACTTTTGAGTCAGTCCTATGGTTACTACATTCACATCTTTCTAGAACTATGTTATAAGTTTCATGTCATCGATGTGGGACTCATCATGGTCCTCCTTTGACGAGACTATTCCTGTTGACGTCAGCTCATCATCAAGGAAATAGTCTTAGAAATGAATACTTAGTAACTTGAGATCTGTATGCCTTAATGACAAATTCTCTCACTCTCGACATAGGTTCACATCATTGACCCTTGATCGATAGAATCGACTGGGTGTTCAACATCAGGACATCTATTCACACAGTAGATTGTACTAGGGTACCTTGGGAATCATTGACATTAATGGTGATATCCCTTGCACTTGTTAACGATTCACATCATTGACCGGTAATCAAGTGGTTTCTACCATGTTCAACTTCATATCATTGTAATCACATGGATAGAATCGTACTTTGTGGAAGATGAGATGAATACCCTGGGTAGTTGGTTAAAGCGCTAATTGATTTTCCCCCAGGTTGCGATGGATTTTTGTATATTTAGCATGGATCCACATTTGTATGGTTGTGGCTATGCTCAAATTTGTGTCTGTATGACATAAATCTACATTGTATGTCTGGTATCTATGTCCAAGTTTGAGTCCTCTATCACATGGATCTATGTTGTATTCTAGTAACCATGCTTGTTTATTCCTCCCATGGATCTGCCTTGTATTGGTCTATAGCCATGAGTTGGTTACTTGTGTCTATGATTCAAAAATATTGATGTACTACAAATTCCCACTTGACTACATGCTCTGATCGAGCTGACATTTTCACCTCGTAGCAATGACTTGTTCTCTCAAAGCTCTCGTTTATCGTATCCCTATAAGACTCATGCTTTGGGGGGCATCTTGTTATGCCAAAATCCTGTCATCATCATGTGATAAGAACTTTGACATACCTAATTTCCCTTAATCCCATCACTTGGAGTGGAAACCCATGTTGATTTTCAATATTTCATAAAAATACTCAGCACCGTGATTTCCCCTTTATCCATGAGCGGTACCTTGCTCACATCGCCTCTACCTTGTTATCCATAAGTGGTGCCACCGCTTATAGCCCTTGGTCCATAAGCATTTCTTACCTGAACTGCTCTATCATAGAAGGAGAAAAGTGGTACCCTAGGTAAAATGGGAAAAGAGAAGATTCTCGAGGCTTTTAGATCATAAGCCTCGTGTCCTCCCTTATCCCTAACATTATGGG
>LPNX010448591.1:378298-398645 GCA_001517045.1 Pseudotsuga menziesii | reverse complement strand
CATTTCTATTTCTAACTTGTTACATATATTTAAAACATAAGTAGGAACAATCTCATGATTTTGTATTACTAATAAAGATAACTAATGAAGATATAGTTCAACCTCAAGTTATCTCAAAGTTGATTTGAAATTCAACTACCACTAAACTGAAATGTGAATGTCTATAGTTGCTTTCAATTACGAAATTCATTGAGGTATAAAACATTTAATTCTTTATTAAATATTTATTTTAAGTTAAGAAATCAATTATATTATATCCAACATTTCCTACATTTTTATTTATAATTAATTTATTAAATTTTGGTTTGCTACACTTAGTAACATTTTTCTCATTCTTATTGAACATATAGAGGGAAACACTTAAAGCAAAGGAGTATAATATATTGAAACATTCTTTTCAACTTTATGTGAAGACAACCTTTTGTAATGTAGAAATGGAGGGCATATACATGTAATGAAAATAAGTTGGATTGAGAACAAAATGAAAGAACATTAAAATATTATAGATAGATCGAGATATAGTTTAAATGTAAAGAATTTTGTGTGTGTGTGTAGGGGGTGGGGGGGAGGGGGAATACTTGTAGATGTTTACTCTTGAAAATGGTGAAAAACAATTTTCTAGGACACTACTCTAGAGTTTATTTATATCTATCACACTCCTCTAGAACTTATCTTTTTCTAGTGCACTCCTCCCTCTTTCCTTCTCATATGAATCCTTCTCCTCAAATAAGTTATCTAATATGTCTTCTATCATTTTATCAAATTGTGTATAGAGAAATTCTAGATTACCTCTCATAATGTATTTCTCTTCTCTTATCTCTCCATCCTCTCTTCAAATAATATCTAATATGTCTTCTCTCCTTTTCTCAAATTGTCTATATAGTACTTCTAGATTACCTCTCATAATGTATTTCTCTTCTCTTATCTCTCCATCCTATCTTTATTCAATTCTTCTAGATCCACTTTTGGCTTTTTTTTGTTAAATTCCCCATCCGTTCTTCTCTTACTCCCTTGGTCACATGCCAGATTACACCTCCATTGCATCTAGTGTCATTTTCATTAATACTTTTTTCTACAAATAGAATTTTTACATACAATGATATCAATTTTAGGAACCTCCCTCTTAGACCTTCCTCAAAATTACTTAAGTTTTGTGTGCTCAAAGTGCTGATATATTCAATAGAAATATCCATTACCATAACCTTATTTTACGAGCATTAAAACCAATAGTCTATTTTTCTTTTCAATAGTTCTTGATTATAGATGATCAACTCATAGTATTGATGGGCCTATTCTTCCACCATGCTAGATATATATTATAATGAACTACATTTCCTTATTTGAAAATTTCATTTCCCTTTCTTTGTATTTATCATCTAAAGGGTTTCCATGACATAAATTATTATTTCCTTATTGAAAAGTGTGTTCTATTGTAGGAATGGAACCAATTATTGGCTCTAAAAATAAACCATAGTTTAGGTAGTAAAACAGTAATAACCTATTGACAATGGCATTTTCATTATTTAAACGAGGATAAGGTCTCACCCAAAAATGATAAGAATTACAAAAAATGTTTACTTATATAGCATGAAAATACAATAAAATCATAAACCATGCACACCGTTAAGACTAAATCACTATAAACAAGATTCATCCATGTACAAAATGTTTACAATGGAAACCTTGTCATAGTGATAAGATAGGTTCATGCAATCTCCTTATATTATGTGCACTAAAGAAGAGATTCAAACCCTAAATCTAATCTATTTCATCATGCTCATACATGCCAACCATAAACTCATCTTACATTCCTATAAATAAGTTTCAAAAAGACAATAAACTCGTTTTGAATAATTACAACTATTTATAATATGGACACATGACTTAGCATGATACATTTTGATGCATTGATTATCTTGGTATGTTGGTATTTTTGGTGCACTGAAAAATAACTCATGCACATATTGGTATGTTGGAATTTTTGGTGCACTGTAAAAATAACTCATGCACATACTCAAAACTTTCAAAATAGGGTGATGAAAAACAAGAACATCATGTTGCATGAATAGTGATGGTGATAAAATACAACAATTTTAGCTTCACAAATGTGTCAAGGGTGATCTTATCATCAATATTTATGTCATGAAGATTCTAAAACAATTCCACTAACTTGGAATTAGTTTCATACTCATCTCTTCATATATGAAAGTGCACCACAACCTTTTCATTCAATGAAACATGAGCATGAAGATGGAACAACATCTTTCACCTTATCCCTCATAGAGTATGGAGGTCTATCTTCATATGGTTGCTTAAAAAATTAACCCAACAACAAATTTCATCATCTACATCTAATTGAGCCATAAATATTTTATGCTTACACAATATCTTCACCAAGAACACACTCATTGACATTAAATGCTTGTAACATTTACCTTGTTTTATTATTTGTATACCTTGAAAATGAGTTTTGATCATAGCATTTACATTTCTGTATTGTCTTAAATTTTATTTGCAACCATGTTATCAAATCAAACAAGGAGTGGTTCAAAATTCTTCATGAATTATGTGTCAAAACCATACCAAAAAAATACATCTAAAATCATCATGATACAAATAAAAACGTTTTAATTACCCTCATTTATCATTTTGCTATTAAAAAAGGGTCCAATTTACAAATACATATTACCATTCAAATGTAACTGTTTAGATTCAACAAATGAATAATTACATATATGATTCATTGCAGCCATCATTCTGGATACCGCAGTGCAACCATCATTCTAGATAATAACCGCAGTAAACATGATCATAAGCTGTTGTACATGGTGCCAAAAAAGCTGGATAATAAGCTGCATAAAGATGATCATCAGTAGTTGTACATGGCACTGAAAATTTGCTAAACACTAAGATGGTAAAACAATGTCAACAAAGTAAACAATGCATACATAACAAGAGGACCCTAAACCCAAAATTCAGCAAACCTAAACTATTGCAATGATTGAAAGGAATAAAAGCAACTTCAAAAGAGAAAACAAATTGAAAGAAAAATAAAAAAAGTTCAGTTTGATCATCTCAATCACTGGTTTTTGCTGAAATAATAAACAAACAGCAATAAATCAGAAATACAAAAAACACATAGGGAGAATGTCAAAGAGAAAAGGATTCGACAAGAAGAAAGACAGGGAACATGAGCTGAACACAGAAAACGAAGGTGTAAATGATGAGAGTTCAAGCTGGCATCTTTTCCAGAAGTGTTTATTGAGAGATGATGAGTCATCTGAAAAATAAATCCATGATTGACAACAATGATTTTGTGCATGTAGTAGCAGAGGATGACAGTCAGCTCTGGAATCTCAGCTTTGTGGGTATGAATGTAAGCCTATGGGCATGAATAAGGTGGGACTAGGAAAAACAAAGAATATGATGCCATAGGAGAATTTAGTCAAGGTTTTTTTGTCGTATTTACAGTTTTATTATTGACTGAGAAACAAAAGATTCATCAATTGATGTGTGCTTTTCTCTTATATAGTCTATGTGTAATGTATTTGATGGTTTTGGAATCATCCCACTTGAGCTTCAATATACCTATAGTCTTGTGATCCTGGACATATACCTTTGTTTGAAGAGAAGACATGTCTGAAAAAGGCATTGGTTGAATATATCTTCAGAAGGTTGTGATGGAATTTAGAGGACATTTGAGTGGCAGTAACATTTCCTACCATCATATACCATTTCCCAAGGATATATCATAGCAGCAATTAGAAGAGGTTGTTCTTAAATATTATAAACCAGCAGTAGTGAGGGCACAAATTTTGAAGAACATTGATAAAGTCTCACACCAGTAGATCTATAGGTAATAATACTTTAAGCAATTTGAACAGTGATGGCCACCGCGAAAGAAGGTGAAAAGGATCCCTATCTACCCGTTTTTCCAGTATGGATTCGATCAATTGTGTGACAGGCTCACTCAACTAAAAGAACAGTCTAAGAGCCACTTGGATACTGATGACGCCCCATAGTTTGGATAGGCATGAATATTGGAAAGGCAAAGTTCGGATTTCCTTGAAGCAACTGAATGCCCCTCCTTATAAAGTTTAGTGGGTTCATCTTCATTTCCAAATGAAGCTACTAGTTAGATCTTGGCTAGTGAACATAGAGAGAAGGGGTTGTCATAGTGAGTGAACTAATTTATAGAAATGCAACTCCTTCCTTGACCAATAGAATTTATTAATTTCCAAGCTAAGTATAAGAAGCAAGAGTTTCACTTGTTTCAATACAATGGTTCATTCCTTGGCTATTTCCTTTTTAGATTCAGAACCCGCTCTGGTTCCATTTCGAGTTTGAGAGCCAGGAATAATGACTCTTCCAAATCGAGATCTTGTTACAGCATCCCTAGTAGGGTGAATTCATAGGCCGTAGAGGCAAAGGCAGATCAATAACCCATGGATCAAGTCATTTACTTGAAATAAGCACCAATTTCATCCGCATTTGCATCCAACCCTACTATTGTCTTCCAAGCCTTGCTTCAGCTAGGAATACAATATAAGTATTCTCTTGTGAAGTCCCCTATCAATCCAATAAGTGGAATTGGTTATCTGTCTGGGCTGGGGCTACTAGTCTTGCTTCTGTGAGTCACTATATATTCCCTTCCTTGTCTATTTCCTTCCCGGAGCGAGATTCTTCCATTTATGTTATGTGGCGGGTCCTACCCAGCGTTTTTTCTCTTATATAGTCTATGTGTAATGTATTTGAATGTTTTTTATGAATTTTAGTTAATGAAGAATATTTTTTACTGTGCATAACCCTAACAAGGAACCGGTCTAAATGGATAAATGATTGTAAGATATATTTTGTGTGCATGTATACCTAATCTTGGGGAAGAGACAGAGCAATTCTAAATAATTATATGACTGTGTGAAGCATAGAATAGGTTTCAAATACCTATAGTTCTATGTAAATCTGTGTGATTATAATTGATGAAACACAGTTGTGTAGAATCTTCTTGCAAGATTACAGTTTGCATAGCTGGGTAGAATCTCTATAAGGGGTTCCAGTTCATATGAAGTTGGATAGAACCTGTATAGGTTCCAATTTCTATAGAAGTATGTCGAAGACTTAACATAGTCCTATAAAGGACCTGTCAAATGTGTGACTGTGTGATAAGGGCCGAGTGCTCCTATACAAATCTATCTCACAGAATGGAAGAATGAGATAGGGAAGGTGAAGTTCCTATGAACTTCATGAGACAAGATTAATTTCTGTGTTATTGTGGTAGAGTTGAGAATCTAGAGGTATCGAAAAATGAATGTGTAAATCTGGAAGAGATCAAGTGAATGGATCATACACAGTCAATTAAAGGGTCTGTGTCTTTGAATTTCAGATGAATGATAGTTGTGAGTTATCCATGGTGATCGAATGGGTGAAAAATTGTTAAGTGGTTGACTTGTTGACGAAGAAATTTGTTCATGGGATAAAAAATTGAATATGATGAAAATAATCTGAAAATAAATCCATGATTCACAACAATGATTCCATGCATGCAATAGCAGATGATGACTGTCAAAATTATGCCACCAATGTAAGGACAATAAATTTGCTGGAGGAAATCTAGGTTCTCTAGACAATCAACAAACAACCATCTTTTACTTGAGCTAGAAATGGGCACTAAAGATCAAATGACCAAAGAAGATATTGGTTTGAAAACAAGATTTGAATTATAATC
Organism: Pseudotsuga menziesii; assembly: GCA_001517045.1. Taxonomy (NCBI): domain Eukaryota; kingdom Viridiplantae; phylum Streptophyta; class Pinopsida; order Pinales; family Pinaceae; genus Pseudotsuga; species Pseudotsuga menziesii. The sequence goes on along the minus strand of LPNX010448591.1, from coordinate 392,920 downwards.
TATTAGTGGCAAGCGTATCCTAGAAATTAATAAGGTTATATCAGATGAGAAGCTATTGCACTCCCTGAGAGGGCCAATTCTACCATGGTTGAAAAATATGTTTCTCTCACTTATCCAAGAGAGCAATTATCCATTCAGAAGAGGACAACAATAGATGAATCATGTATTGTTTCTAAATAGAATACTCATATGGAATTATCTTGTACAGATTCAAAAACGGGTACAAGGGTTGATGACGAGTAGAAGATTGTTGAGAACAGTGATCGATTGCACATACAACAATGTTATGGCCAATGCCTAGTGGATGATTTGTTCATGGTTTCAACTAGATCAATGATGCATGATCATGTCCATAGAGAATGGTCGACTGACATAAATGTGGGATCTAAGGTTACATCAATTGATAAGGCTGAACAACCTTCCTATAATGTCCCCAAAAACAAATCTGAAAAGTCTATTATCTGGGAGCCTACTGAATTGTATATGATGTCAGAAATAAATTCTGAAAGAGACTCCCTAAGTCTAGCATGGAATCCTATGATAGATAATGATCACCAAGTTTTAGTTAACAATGCTGATAAAATGTATCTTGATGAAGAATCCAATGGTCAAGCGAATGAACAAGGGTCTTTTCCAAGGAAACAAAATGATAAAATTGTCAAGTAACTATCAGGAATGAAAATAGGATGCAAGGATGGGAAATTGAAAGAAAAGCAAGTCCCAACAACAACAAAAAACTGAAATAGATGCAAGGAGTGGAAAATCAACAAAGTCGACTTCATTGGCTGAAGCACAGTTTGATGAATATGGATGTCATTGATGACAATATTAATGACAAAGGACAAATGACAAGTGGCACCATTGATGGCATGAACAATATAGATCACATGGTTTGAGGGTATCGTACAAGCATGGAATTGACAAACAAGACAAATCTTGGTGACATGGATTAATAAGATTGGCACAAGACATGAAGACAAGATGACAAAGAGGACGATGAATTGACATAGAATACAATAAGGAAAATAACAAGTTGAAAAACAAGGTGTAAATGCTAATAATGGAAAAATAAAATAAGGATGACATGGGAGATGAAGTGGACAAGGAGAAGAGGTTGTGGGCATCTTCTACAACCAGCTCCATGCATCATTATTAAGGTTGTCCGGGCATGAAAATGGAAAATGAATATTAGATGGCATGATTGCAAAATTGTTGGATGTGGGCATGCTATGAGAATTCCCAAACCCTAGCTATGATATTCCCATGTGCTAATGCACGAAGATAGAGATGAGGATCACTTAATGACTGAGAAATATCATTTAAAGTTATTAAATGATAAAATAAACATAAATGAGACAAGTAGGCTTCTATACTTAATAAGTAAATCTTGGAAATAAAATATTATTTGATGAATAAAGAACTAAAAATAAATATGAAGAAGTCGGCTCCATTCAAATAAATTAATTTATTCTTTGACATGTCAGCTCCAAAACCTCATGGGAAACGAGTGTAAATAAGCCAACGTTTTGATTTTTGAATTAAGAAATTTGGATAAGCTTTGAGGAATTTCATGGGATTACTCAAGAAATTCATGGATCTTGACTGAGGCTGCCTCAGACTCGAGCTTTTACAGTAGTGTATAATTTATTTTTTGAAGTGAAAAGAGATCGCAGCTATGACTGTTTTCAAGGGCAGTTAGTGGAGTATACAGACAGCTATGATTTTGGTTGTTTTGTAGAGAATTCCGAGGGCTATAACAATAATATTTTATTAGCAGTGAAGTTTACTTGTGACTATTTTGAAACAACAAAGAAGTATTCTTCTTTACTATTGTTTTATTTCATGTTGACAGTCCCTCGATGGTGACCAGCAGTGTTCAATCGAAGTCGTGGATGTTATAATTTTGGAGTAGTAGCTAAGATAAGTTTATGTGGACAAGAAGAACCAAAAACATTCTTGAATTCTTGGTATGAACAGATTCTTAAATTCCTGTATATGAGCAATCAACAGTGCATTTACATAGGAAAAACATTGATGAAAAAACATACCAATGATGAATTAGTTTGATGGTTGGCTTGACAAGAGATATGACCTTAGTGACAGTGACTTTATTAACATCAACAGTCTTGAAGTGAATTTTATGCACTGCAAATGAATTGGATAATTTTAATTCAAAGAAAAAGAAGTCACTTGTTGCAAAGAAGATTGCTTTACCTATCAGTGAAAAATATTCCTGTGTGCTTTTTGATTTTTCTACTGTGGTAGAGATCATTCAAAAAATCATTACTTGCAAAGGTCTAAGAGAATTTTCCATCCAGTCCCATGGCCAAAACAACAAGAAATTGAACACAATAAAAAATAGTGTTATCTAGAATTTCAAGCAAACTACCAAGAATGCACTAGATAAAACTTGAATCCATGCCCTTTAGGTTTCAAGGATTGGCCAAAATAGACAAGAAAGAAATGAGGATTGAAGTCTCAACCTTGTAAAATGCTACATAACATAACCATGACATTAAAACCAATGGTTAAAGGTTTTAATATGGATTATACTTTACATGAGAAATAACACAGGAATAAAACATTTTTGAAAAGAACAAAAATAGCAAATATATGAGAACAAAGATAGCATCTGTAGCTCAAAATTTATGTTTGCCTCCAATTTCAAAACAAGTTCCAGTACATGAAATTATAGATAGAACTCTTACCTCATAAATGTTTCAATTTTCTATCAAAAATATATCAGAAATATATCTTTTCTGTGGCTTGGGATAGTGCAAGTCCTGGATTATCAGTGTTTAGTTCACCAACCAAAATAATTCCAATTTTCATATAGAAAACAATAAAAGATTTGACAAGATAAATCATTAAACAAATGGATAGCATATTAAAATCAAAGATTTTGTTTTTAAATTGACGAGGCACAATGGTCAAAAGGTGGCATATAAGCAAGTGCAAAGTCCTGGATTAACAGAGATTTGTTCACTAACCCAAAAAAAAAATTACAAGTTTTCATTTCTTTCAACTTAACGCTCTGTTGGTCATAGCGTTAATTTTAACGCTCTGCTAGTCACTACATTAAGGTTGGTCATTGAGATGTCATACCATATTTCTTGTACAAGAATGAATAAATAAAGTGCAAGAGATACAACATTAAGGAATCACAACCATTATTTGAATTCGCCTTATACTCAGATAATTCTGAGTTTGCTCTTGTCACTGAAGGGACAAGTCAAACAGGGTAAACCATATATGTACCTTGAGAGAGGGTTAAAGAAGACTGAAACTAATCTTAGACTCTTATTCAATAGAAAGAGAGGTTTCAATCAAAAGCACATGCTTGAGTAATTCAGTCATGTCCAAAATAGCCATGCTAAAGACACATGGTCACTTCGCACAAGAGACACTTAGTCATAATGATACCCTCTGACAGTCATGTTGAGTAACTCACAGTCCACACTTGAAGAGTAACCTCATGGTCACTACGAGGATAGGACCGAGCACACAGGAAAAACCCATAATAACTAATGCTGAGAAAATCGTGAGGTAAGAGACTTAGAAAAATGCAGAGACTCACGCGGAGAAAAATCGTGAGGTAAGCAGTTGAGAAAAATGTAAAGACTCACTTTACAATATGAGACATAAATAAATAAAATGCATAGATCAAGCTCATCCCATGAAGAAAGAATAAATTTCATAGGTAAAACTCAGAGTGTGAATGAACAAATCGCAGATTGTGAATGAACAATTCACAGAGGTAAAAATCAGCCTGTGAAATGAACAAGATGCAGAGGTAAAATCCGGGAGTGAAATCGTAGAGGAAAACCTGAGAGACAAACCCGCAGGCAAGAGGAGAAAATTAGATTGCAAAGGAGATAACCCTTGCTGGAGAAACCAGCGATAGAAGAGATCCTAGTGAGATAATAGGCTGAGAACACAGTGAGATAACCCTAGGACCAAGTAAGAATAGGACCATGAGTCAACAACCACAATATCAAAATGAACCGTAAAGGTGGAAAAACATTGAATTAGGACCAACAAGACCAAAGACTTTTCTCTCTCTCAATTTACATAGTTTAATATATACTTTTGTCATCACTCTATAAGGGGAACATCCAAACAGATGGTACAATCCTTTTTTCCTCAACCAAATTTTACAAGATAGATCATCCATACATGTCTAAGGCGGAAACATAATGAGCCCAGTTTAGTATATCTAAGGAAGTTCTTGGGGAAGTGTACTAATATCAATACCCTCAGAGGAGAAACAGTGTCATCCTCAAGACATCCAATATGATTCTAAAAGACTCATTCATCCATACTCAAAAATAAGGCAACCAAAAGGTTGAAAAGTAGGAGGTACAAGCTCTTCTCTAGAAGAGCTATAGATTATCTTCCCCAATAGCTATTTCCTCATAATTTTCAATGAGGGAAATTAGGCCCTCATCCATGGGGAGCACTTCCTTGGATATATTGTCCCTCTTATTGTGTTCTCTAAAGACATTATGAAAGTCTAAAGTGTGAAACAAGGCCTTCAACTCCATAATGTTGTCACACCAACCATCTAGATCGAGGGAAGAGAGAGTTTCCTTATCATCTAATCCCAATTAATGATTATAAAAGAGTCCCCATATACATGGAGAAAGGGAATTCCAATCTCTTTTGCAAAAAACAGTAGATCCCAAAGAGTCAATAATTTCGCTCTGGTGTTTCTACTGTGCCCACATCCCATCTTGGTGCTCTGGTGTAGGTTCTCTTATATAGTTTGTGTGAAGATATTTGAGCTTTAATGAATTTTAGTTTTTGTAGAATATTTTAGTTCTGCATAAACCAAAAAAGACCACCCCAACACTAGGGTTTTACCTCTATGAAAACTCCAAAAACTTTGCTAACAGCCAACTGTCATAAAATAGTACATACCATCTCAAAGTGTCCACACATGTGGGCTCAAAACATTATCCAATGCTAGTGCATGAGTGAAGAAGACTACGAGTAAAACCCCCATAAGAAAGCAACACTGGGAATAGGTCAAATCACCAACTAACTACATGAATATGTGTTCCCCCTACATTAATTTTCATATCTTAAAAACATTAGATTTCATATAATAAATTTCATATATTATAGCATACTTACATACCATGCCCCTGTTTTCATTTTGTTGAGCAACGACTCGCTTATAATTGTCTCGATAGTATGTTTGATACTGCTCAAACTCTAATCAAATCATACTTTTCAAGAGATCATTAGAATAATAATCAAATGGGCCTGTATCCATACTGGATGCAAATGAAATAGTATGTAGGTCAATTTCCACCCCTGCCAATGTAGCCCCAACACAATCTCGTATCTCTTCCCTCACCCCTGTTGCTATTTGGTATGTTGTTTCCAACTCCTCTGGTAAAGCTATGCCTCTAGGATGTGGTTGTACTAACCAAAGAATCAGACGCCTATAATGAACATCTCATCATGCATCAGTTCATTCATATGTACGACCTTTGCCAACACCATAGAAACTGGATTTTGTATCTGTATAGTCGGGGTCCATGTTAAACCGGAACTCTGCAATCAACATCTTAAAAAAATACTGAGGAACCTCGTCATTATTTGGGAACTTCCCATATGCACATAGGAAACTCGAATAAATAAATGGTGCAATCAGTGGATCATTGAATCTTGCGATCTTTAGATGTTTTTTGTCTTCAGGCCGCAAGTCAAAACATGAAAAGACCATTTCTTTTGTGACAATTTTCTTTACTTCTTCAAACTTGTGGACACCCATCATTGAAGATTGCCTCCTACACATCATATCATGAAAAATATGGGTTGATGGTCCAACCCCAAGATATGTCTCGATCAAACTATTCAGATTGTGCAAAACAATATGGAGACATTGTTTAGTACCAAAAGAGAGATTTGAATAATCAAGTTCTTCCTGCAATCTCAAGGAATGCTCCTTCATATCTTCCACAGTCAGCATAGCAATGTTGTCTTCCCAAGGAGTCTCCTCAAAAACATCTCTAGGATTACTGTAAAGATGATCATATCTTTCATTTTGAGCATACTGATGCACCTGATGATGTCTCCTTGTCTCAGGAGGTGGATTATGATCAGGACCAGCAAACCCTGTAAGAAGTAAAATGGGCGTGCAAGCATTAAAATCTATATATATAATTTTTCAATAAAATTATACACATTTAAATAAAAAAATTTCATTAGAAATACCTGATACATCCTCTTGTGCCCCATAATTATTATTATAATGTCTAGAATCTCCTGTACAAAACCAAAAATTGGCAATCACATGTAAGTTAACAAGAAAAATCATCTATTTTTTCACCAATAACACAATCATGTCAAACAAGAATTCTAGTCATAATGTACATGTAAACAAACTATTCCTGGTGATGGCGTATTTGAGGAATAAGACACTAAGTGTGTCCTATGTGTTTGTCCATTGGCCCTTGTAGACCCCTCTGACATACGTCTGTCATGCTCAGATCCACCACTTGTGCATGTAACAAGATATTAGAAATATTTGTACAAGAATATCTATGTTTATATATACTCCAGCATGAAATGAATAACATTTGAATTTACTTGACAATGACCTCAAGTAGTGTAGATTCATAGTAGCCAAAATTGCTTCAAGCTGAAGATGTAAAGTTGCGTATGATAAGAATTTTCCACATATTAAAAAACATGCCAAACAATAATTATAGTCAAAATGTATGGCAACAATATCTACCTAGCAATGCGATCCTATGTGTTTGTCCACCAACCCCTGTAGACCCCTCAGACAGATGTCTATCATGCGGAGAGCCACTTCCTGTGCACCACAAGATCTTAGAAAGATGTCTAAAAGAATATCTATGTTTATATAGATTTTAACATGAAATGAATAACAATTGAATTTACCTGAAGATGACCTCAGGGACTGTGGTTGCATAGTATTGGCATGTTTGCTTCACCCTGAAGCTGTGAAGCTGTGCATGACAAGAATTTTCTACATATTAAAAAACATGTCAAATAATAATTCTAGTGAAAATGTACATGTAGACAATTTCTCTACCTGAAATGGCGTATCTGAAGAATAAGACACTAAATGTGTCCTTTTTGTTTGTCCACAGGCCCCTGTAGACCCCTCAGACACAAGTATGTCATGCTGAGAGCCACCACCTGGGCACGACAAGATCTTAGATTTGGATGTGTAAAAGAAGATTTCTTTTTATATATATTTGACTATGAATTGAATAACAATGAAATTTACTTGGCGATGACCTTTGGGTATGTCGCTGCATGCTAGCCAAGTTTGCTTGACCCTGAAGATGTGAATTTGTGCATGATAAGAATTTTCCACGGATCAAAAGACATGTCAATTTTAAATTTACCAAATTTAACATTGTGCACCTATGCATGATGAGAAATTGTCACATTAAATCATGTCGAGATGTATCAAAGAATATAAATTTATTTCAGATTAACACTTGAAAAGGTCAAATATGATCCCTTAAAAGTTGTGGCTCAAGTATTCTCAAATGTGGAACACCCCTAGTTAGAAAGAACGACATTCTCTCAACCTTCACCCCCCTATCCCTTATCTCTCATCAATTTGGTCCAATAATTCAAGGCATGCCTCCTCCATCTCAAGCATCATCTAGCAACTAATAAGTACAAGACAATTTTCCCCATGGTTTAGAATATGGGACCTTAGTTCTTACAACTAGTACAGGGAAAAGTAAACAATTGCACAACAAATATAGGAAATCTAGAAGATATTTTGGTGTACATGGTTCATGAGGAGGAAGAAGCACTACTATAACAAGAACAAATAATTGATTGAATATGAATTTTTGAATACAATGACTCCTCCAGTGACATGTTTAATGGGGTTGCAAGATACACATCTAATGGGTGACCTCGCCAAATGAACATCATGACACAAAATTCAGTTTCCAAGGATCGTTATGCATCCCAAACTAGAGTGAATCACATCGCGTGGTCTTCATTTGGAATCCCTATATAATTATGTTGTTGATTAAGAAACATATCTTACTTGGGATAAGAGAGGCTTTCTTGGACATCTCTTTTCCTTCTTTGCAAAAAAGAGCACAAAACCAGATTGTGAAATCATTGTACATTTGTTAGATACATGCCCCTATTATTCAAAAATTATAGGACAAAAGTGGTGTTCCATTGAAATAACTTATGATGTTAAAGGGAACCATGACCTAGACATAATCAACTGGGTCCTTAATCCATTTGACAATTCCATTCTCAACAGATTGTGGAAACTCCACTTACACATATTGGCTTGGGAAATTTGGAAAGAAAAGAACAAAATGTTGTTTTTGCGATCAAAGTCAAAATAATCGAGTAGTCTATGCAACCATAAAGGATACATTCATGACATACTTCAATTAACATAGTGGTCTAATAAGGATTTTCAAATGAATCCCAAGATGCAGGTGACATTGACCTTTTAGATCACACTTTCCCCATTGCGCATGACAATCATAAGTAGGATAGGTGGCTAGGGGAAGGCTCCATATTCATTGCCTCTTAACGAAGAATGGGACATTAAAGCACATGCACTCATGACAAATATTTTCAGCTGCAACATATTTGGGAAGGATTTCAGGGGAATACAAACAATGAAATAACTTTTCCCTTAGAGGCCCTTAGAGGCCTTAGGCTCTAAAATGTTGGCCCTTGGGACCTTAATCTTAGACATTTAGGCCTATTTGAGCCTTAAGATTTGATATTTAATCCAATTTCATACTTTAGCTCTAAAATGTTGACACATTTGGACAAAAATTAGATCTGAAATTTCAACCCAACTCAGCCTTATTTCTCAGAAATTTCAGCCAAATTGAGCCTTATTGATTCAAAATTTCAACCTTTTTAAGACATATTTATTTGACATTAACATTTCTCTATTAACAATAGATCAACCACACCTGCCAACCAGTCCTTGGTAAATTGTTTTGGTCGTTCATGATTGCACATTGAATGGGGGAAGCAGTGGATTTGCCGCACTTACTGGGATATTTTTCTTTCTATTGAGATTGACCTGGTTAAGAAGATTTGATAACGACAAACTGAAAGAGCATTCATTTTTTTAGATAAAAAATAAGATTGTAAAATTCAACACATGTATCAATTTTATATAGTGTTGTTTTGGCATAAGAAACATTTGAGTCAATTTAGTGCAGCTCAAGTGGCTGTCTGAAAAAGTTGTTACCATCCCCATCGGAGTTCAAATCCCACTTTCTAACATGTTTCCTCTTAGTGATTTGAATGTTGATTAGCTATAAATAATCTATTCATGAGTTGTTAACATGGAGGCTTGTGCCCTGAACAAATATGTTACCTGGAAAAGAAAAATGAGAAAAATTTAGGGGCCAAATTGCCTAAATTCCTTTAAATATTAAATTATATAAATTGGTTAGCTACCAAAAACATGAGCTTCAAGAGTATTTATTTCTACTCATCTTTCCACTGTGGATTACACCCAAGATTACTATTTTCTACTTGAATTTCAAGAGTATTTTTTTCTACTCGTCTTGCCATTGTCTTTGAAATGTTCCTAAAAGTGACATGCATGCAAACCCTAAAATGACATGCATGCAAACCCTAAAAGTGACATGGATGCAAACCCTAAAGTGACATGCATACCTTAAAAGTGACATGCATGCAAACCCTAAAACTGGCATTCATGCAAACCTTAAAAGTGACATGCAAACCCTACAAGCTATATAAGAAGGTTAGTTGAACCAAAAGGGTATCATTATTATTATTCATCTTTTGGAAACACATTTTGGGAGCTCGTTGAGCTTCTTAGGGTTTAGGGCGGATTGCCTTTACCTAATTGGATTCAGTGGAGAAATCTATACAACCTAACCAATTGCTAGGATGAATCATCCATATTCACCATTGTGTAATTCATTGCATCAAAGATTCATTGTGTTTAGGTAATTGTTGGATCTTCCTTAAAGTTTATAGTTGGGCGTATTCATTCAATAATCATGGAAGCGATCCTACCATTGTTGAGAAAGGAGGGTCTCCACCAAGTTTTGGGCAACAATCTTCCTCTATACTGCTACTACTGAATTGTATAATGAAATCATGGCTATCTCCATCCATTCCTCCTTAAAGCATAGTTCATTGATTTATTGTGGGCAATGATTCATTCTATTGGCAACAATTTACCAGTGAGCAGAGGATTATCACGAGGGAACTTATCCTGTTTAATAAGCGTGATCTCTACAGGAAGGAAATAACACAACGAAGGCTCACTTATTTCCCTGGATAAGAGGGATGGATTAATAAAGGTATCATGTTCACATATTTAAGGGTTGCATACACTCAAGAGAGGTGTCATTAGTCTATATGGATTCCCTTCCTCCAATCTAGGCATAGCTCTCAAGTAAACCCACTTCCATTGGGGCCTATTCATCATCTGTGTTTCTACATCAAACTGCTACATCCCTCAGAGATTGACTTTCCATTATTATTTGAGATCTGCATGCACATAAGAAGGAAGGGATCAATATGTGGAAGGTGCTCCTAGCTGAGCATGGTACTCAAAGATTCCATTTCATTGAAGCATATTCATAGATCTATGTGTTTATATCAGGTTACTACAGCCATTAAGCAATCCACCCTTATCACTATTTGAGAAGGCGTGAACCATCAATCTGGGAAATTAATTATTTGCATAGCTGGGAAATTCTTAGGCATTCATTATCTTCATACTTTGGGAATCACCTTGATCACTAAAAGCAGTTGTACAGTCATCTACAATTAAACTCTATTAAGGCTTAAAATACTGCCATTGTTGTCCAAGGTACTTCTCAGATCAAATCTAATAATTTCTTGAATTTACATTATTTCTATGCTGCTGTTATTTATGGATATATATTGCAATTTTTATGAATCTCTGGGTTAAGTATGATATTGGATACAAATAAAGATCATTACTAAGTATATATATCAGCAAGTCTAGTATGATAAGGAACCCTAAATTGTGTTGTAAAAGTTCCTATAATAAACCCTATTCAAACATTACACCCTCATTTACAAACAAAACAGAGGTTAAGGAATGTATTGACTAGAGAAGTATCAGGATTCATGAACCAAAACACAAGAACAATCACAATAATCTATACCATATTTAGTTTGGGATATTACAGTATTCCACCTATGATTTCTATTTTCAGTCTTACTGAGTAGTTCTAGTAAGCATCTAATATTGGATATGGTCTAGATCAGCCTCAAAAATATGGTGGACACGAAGGGCATACCTAGTCCGGATCAGCCTCTAAAATATGGTGAACACAAAGGGACATACCTAGTCTGGATCAACCTCTAAAATATGGTGGACATGAAGGGACGTACCTAGTCCGAATCAGCTTCAAAAACTATGCTTTATATTTTTTATAAGAACTTACATAGAATACTAATATAACTAGGGTTCTTCTGGTAGAGATATTTAGATCACTATACAATATGCTCATACATTATGGATATTACGTATCTATTACATTTATTGTAAGTATTAGTAGTAAGATTTGTACTCATTACTTAGCTTGATGCTTCTTTGTATTCCCATTAATTTATGGTTTTCATGTTCTCCTTATTGAAATAGCATGCTTACAGTAGTTCTTACTCATGCTTATCTATGATGTTGTAGATAGAGATAGTTAACCTCAAAGTCAAATTCCTAAAATAAGAGTCACCATATTTAGATATGACCTCCCAACATAGTTTTATTAACTTCATAGTTCAATGATCTATTAAGAATTCAAAATACCCACCTTACAAATAATTCTCAAACATATGGAGCATGTATACCATGGCTAAGCCTTCCACTTTAATACTGGCATAGTTTCACTTGGATTGAGTCAATATATTTATATTAAAGTAAAATTTATGAAATAAGATTGATTCTCTAGGTTGTGCATGTAAACCTCTCCAAATGATAATTGAAACATTGGCATGTACATGGAATTCAACCATCCACTTAGGGAAAACTAAAATTTCCATCATTACCAATTTATTTTTTAGGATGTTAAGGATGCTTCACACTCCTTGTACAAATACATTCTTTGTTTTTATCGGTTTCATTCTTCAATTACTACATAGTCTTCTTAATAATAACATTGCCATTGATGAATTGGCAAGAATACCCAATTTACCCAATATTTAGATGCAATATATGGACATTAGTGGGTGGATTAAGTTACTAGTGAAGATGATCTTAGTGGGATCAACCAATACACATTCATGAAGACAACATGTCCTATCATAACTCCAAAATGGGTGTACAAGATGCACATTTTCAGGTCTAAGGAAATTCATAGCTACCGACACCTCTAAAAACTCAACTGAAGAATCATAATATGATCTTTCAATAGGTTTTGCATCATCCAATCATCTGAGTATACCTTCAAAAACTTATCTATATATATATATATATATATATATTCAAAAAATGTTGCAAGGGAAATCGAAGAGAACATTGCAAGGGCACTAGAATGTAATGACATTGTACACATCAAATCCCCATTTAGTTGTGAAGGCCATATTATTTATGTTCTTTGGTAATACATACTTATTTGTACCACAAGAATCCAACTATAAGGAGTAAGTGTTATTTTTGTCCTACAACATGATCTAGCACCTTGTCACTAAAGGGTGTTGGAAACTAATCATGGACATAAGTGGGGTGGGAACTAATCATGGTCATAATTGGGGTTAAGGTCTACAAATCAATAGATACTAGAATTTCTAGTGATCATGTCTTCTTGTCTTGAATCAAAATTGGACTATTCAAATATGATTCAGGAAGATGAGACTAATAACCAATATTAATCTATTTCTTCTTTTACCCTCTATTTGATTCTAGGATTCAATATGTAGGTCTCCTACCATCTGTTTCACCTCCACCACAGGTTCTAGAATTCATGGGTTGGGGTGTGGCAACAAATCTCGATTTCAACTAGCTGATTCGGTTTGGATAAGCCCTTTCTTGGTTTCTCTCCTACCCAATAAGTGGATAGGTTCTCGCTGCCCCTAAAAGTGAAAGATTCCATACCTAATAGCATAGCGAAACTTTCTAAAATGAAAAATGAATTTTTTATTAAATAATAAATGATTTTCAGTACCCTAAGTGGACCAACAATGGTGATTCTAGGATTCAATATGTAGGGTCTTCCCTTAACAGGATTGGAATCTAGATTTAGTTATATTTTCATTTCTTCTAACTCTCCTTTTATTCATTACATCTCAATTAAAATATTAGGAAAGAGGTCAATTATTCTCCGAGGAAACCTCTTCTAATGCTTATGCATCCCAATAATTATTGAATGAGGTATTCTTACCTAATACATTTACTATAAGTATTAGTAGCAAGCTCTGTATCTCTGCCTTTTCCTAAATCAATTATTTTCAATTACCCACTACATTGCAAAGCATGAAAAAATGCATGTACCATGATATAAGATTCTGACCTAATTGAGTGGAAACCCCTTTGTCTTGGTGTGAGGTGGAATGATGATGATGGCCGATTAAAACCGCAGATGGAATGGGTGCCCAAACTCTGTTTGTAAGCCCGAAAATGCCTTACCAAGCGCAAAAAACTCTTACCCTACATGACTAAAAAACCTGAAATGATGACGATGGTGGACTAAGTGGAAGCCCAAAAACCTCTTACCCTAATCGAAAAACCAGTGAAATGATGACGATGGTGGACTAAGAGGAAGCCCGAAAATCCATTACCAAGCGTGAAAAGCAAGCCCTAAGAGAGAAAAACCAAAAAAATGATGATGATGGTCGACTAAGAGGGGAGGGGGTTTGCATTTATATTGTTAAACATTTCTCAGCCGAGAGTTAAAAAGGAATCTAATCTCTCAGCCGAGGAACATTTCCAAGAGTTTAATGTGAAAATTATGGCAATACTCTTTGATGAGAAATTTTAAAAATGTCAGCCAAAAACATTTTTAACTATGGAATAACTCTCGGATGAGAGAATTTTAACCATGGTTAATTTACCACCCGAGATAATAGAAATCTCAGACGAAAAAATATGTTGACTTTTTTCTCGGCCGACAAATTGGAAATTATACAAAAAAACCGATTTGTCACGTAATTGTTTCCGAACTTCATGTTTTCACCCTGACCTCACTAGTGCGAGTCTATTTTTCAGTGATCTATTATCCTTAGAGTGGATTAAAAAAATGGTAGAAAAGATGGCATGGTTTGTTTTGAAAGGTGGTTTTCAAATAATCTTGTTGTTGATGTTTCTCCCTTGCCATTGATCTAATTTTCCCTATAATACTTTTGATATTTTTTAAGTTCCCCATTTGTTGCATGTATTAAAAAATACATTGCATTGTTAGAATAATCAAACCCATAGTATTACCCACTTAGACATTAATTCATTTATTTTTGTCTTATTTGCCTAGTTCATGAGTCCCACCATGTGCAAGTTGCTAATTGCCTATCCATAGAGGTCAAACTTGCCATCTTTGACTCATGTAGCACTTGGGAAAGCCTTAGGAATCAAATCTGCTTTATTCCTGGCCTCCTAGGAGCCCTTCTACCTTTTCTGCTTTAGTG
>LPNX010448591.1:362516-373904 GCA_001517045.1 Pseudotsuga menziesii | reverse complement strand
GGGGGGGTGTTAGAATAATCAAACCCATAGTATTACCCACTTAGACATTAATTCATTTATTTTTGTCTTATTTGCCTAGTTCACGAGTCCCACCATGTGCAAGCTGCTAATTGCCTATCCATAGAGGTCAAACTTGCCATCTTTGACTCATGTAGCGCTTGGGAAAGCCTTAGGAATCAAATCTGCTTTATTCCTGGCCTCCTAGGTGCCCTTCTACTTTTTCTGCTTTATTGCCTGCTTTTTCAGTGTTTTAAGGCACATAGGAAAGCAAGACTAGGTGAGGTGAACTTGTTTTTTTCCCCTTTCGTCCTCCACTCTTTTCTCCATGCAAAAGCATGTATGAGCTGCCATTCCATCACTCATTAGCTTGCCCATGCGCCCTTGCCAATTCATGAGCCTCATGACAGATTTGGGATCAGCTTTTTACACCTATGGGGGATTTGCCTATTTTGGGTAAGCCTGCTTTATGATAGTTTTGGATGCCTCCTTATGCATTCGATCTCTTGATGTATTCTATATATTTAGCAACCTATGTAATTATAGGGTTGGCTATTGTACACTTAGTTAATATAATTTTGTGTTACAGCTCCATATTCAGTCTCCATTGTTAGCAATTTTGCATGATCAATTGATAATTGTTGTGGGTAAAATTAATCTATTGCTGGCCTGAATTTCTACATGCATACATGGACTTGTGGTTTCCTTAGAGCCATTGAATTATGGATATCTACAAATAGAATATTTATTCATATATATGAGATCAAGTTTCTCTGAAAATCATTGTTGCATCTTGAGTATAAATTGGGTAGAGGAAATATTAAATAGAAAATAAGTAACCATTTTGAAGTCTACTCATAGTACGAGCTTAAAAGGAAACAATATTAGAAGGTAACCATAATGCTTGGAAAAAGATACATTGATGAAATGGAAAACCACCATTCCCTTTATACGATATTGATCATAGCATCAAGAGGGATCAAACTTTCCAAAATATAAAGTCATTGTCTTTCAAAACCCTATAATCTCATTTTGAAATATTCGAGTTTGCCATGGTGATTATACTTTGTAATGGTCTCTACTACTACCATTATCAACAAATCCATTATCCAAATCATGAAGCTAGTGAGCAAAGCGCTAAAGGAAATTATTGAAATAGGGATGAGGTTCCTAGAAAGGTCAACGAGGCTAGTATAGAATGAAAGAAAATAAGTTATTTCTAAAAGATATGTTGATTGTAATAAAAGAAAAGTATTTTTTTTTCATTTTCAATGTTCTCTATTGGCTAATTTCATTGCTTTGTAAGAAGATAGCTATTTAGATATATGGACTTATTTATCTTAGAAACCCCAGTTTGGTTCAGCTATTTGAATGGTGTTGTAAGAGAGCCAATTAGTTTGCTCATGCTTGACCTAAATTTATTTTAAAAATAAACAAAACACTTGTAAGAGTGGTTTCTAATTCCACATCTTAGGGAATACCAAACACTAGGCTTCATAAGAATAAGCATGTATGAAGGAGTTTTGCATAAAATAAGTGAACAACTTAGGGAGCAAAAAATATTACAAATAATAACACAAAATAAAATTTTTAATTTTTTAAATAAAATAAATAGAATGTAAATTAATGAAGAAATTTGGTTAAAAACAAGCGATAAATAAATAGAATGTAAATTAAAGAAGAAATTTGGTAAAGAACAAGTGAAAATGTTAGAGAAAAAATATTACAAAATAATAATAACAAAAATATTAAAAATTATTAAAAGTAAATACATTATCAAATGTAAAATACATTAAAAAATTAAAAAGCTCATTTATAACTCATTAGTTCATTGAATATATTATAAGTCATTTAATTTGTCCTCATGATTTAAAAAATGTTCTAAATCAAAATTCATGCACACTATTTTGAAGTATGACATACTCCATGGATTATAAGTGGCTACGTCCATGAAACTTTGATATAAAGGCCGACTCATGAAATGTTTGAACAAGATGCCCCAAATTCCCTATAAATAGTAAGACAACCTCAATTGTTAATACGGAATCGCTTACATTTGTTTCCCAATAAATACTAAGACAGCCTCAATTGCTAATACGGAATCGCTTACATTTGTTTCTTATCTTCCAGTCGACCGTTATTCAGTAAGTGAACTTTCAAATAGGCGTTATACAGAATTACTCCTCTACCGCGTGAATATGAAGGGCGGGAGGAGGAGCAGCGCGTTATTGAGGTTTAAAAAAGGCGATGAGGTTGAGGTTTCAAGTGATGAAGCAGGTTTGAGGGGAGCCTGGTTTCCTGCAACCATAGTCAAGAAGGTGGGAGTTGAGAATGGATTTCTGATTCAATACAGGGACTTGACTACAGAGGATGGGAAATCAAAACTGAGAGAGACTGTAAAGTCCCCTTATATTAGGCCTCAACCACCGGCCTTTAACAGCCAGTCTTTTTGCCTTAACGAAGCTGTTGATGCATATGACCGAGATGGGTGGTGGAGGGGAGTTATCAAAGCTATCCTCCGTCACAATAATAAATATGTTGTTTTCTACCAGGATACTAAAGAGAAGCGAGAGTTTAATCTCAAACAGATCCGTGTTCATCAGGACTGGAAAGATGACAAGTGGGTCAAGGCTTCAGAGGTAGAGGTATGAAATTTCACCGTATTTTTAGTTATGAATTGTTTAACAATTTTTTAGTTTTAAATTTTCTTGGCACAACTTTCATTTCAATTGGGTTTTTAGATTTTAATGGCTGTGTACTGAGGATTTATAAAGCCATTTGATTGAATTTTTTAGCACTTTATGAGATATCATTTTCTACTGCTCAGATGTTTTCTGAATAGGAACAGCCCTGCATTTTGTTGGCTATGTTTTGAATTGATTGTTATCATTTGAGGTCAGACTTGTAAGATTAGAGGGTTGGCATTGTTCAATCGGTTGTCCTGAGGGTTGGCAAATCTTGCAATGTTGAAAATAGAGTGTTTGGATTGTTCAATCAGTTGTCCCGAGTTACAATGGGGGCAAATCTTCCAATGTTAAAAGTGCAGTGGAAGTAATGGCGTTAGAATTTTTTTGCAGTGATATTATGGAAAAACCAAAAACCAATAACTATATGTCCAGTGAATGTAATCTTCTTGTGTGCAAATTGGAACAAGAAATTGAATGATATTCTTATTCCATAGAGTTAGAATACTTTTTTCTATTACAGCTTTGATATTGTTTGACAAGCTTCTATGGTGATATTTTTTGGTAAATGAGGAAGCTGCTTCAAATATGATTTCTGACTGTTATTTTGTTCTTTGTTTTATCAGTCAGAGCGTGGGGCTAAAGGAATTGAATCCAAATTCTCCACCGCTCCCTACTGAAAATCGGGAGAATATTTGTTTGGAATCAGTGAGAAGATCTACTAATGGCAGCATAAAACGAAATAAGGCCAAGGTTTCAGAACTATAAGGAGAATATAAGGAAGATGGGCAGTGTGATAACTTGCAAGCTGGAAGTAGTCAGCTGACCGCAAAATTTTCTAAAAGAAAGCGGGGAACTAAGGAGCAGTCCAATAGCAATTCTGCATGCAAAAAGAAATTCAAGATGAAGAAAACCTTCCTGCGTCTCATGTTGTGGGCCAGAAAGGAGACTTGCATAAAGATGTTGGATCCCTGGCTAAAGATGAGATTATTACAATCTCTATACCCTATATGGAATATGTTGACCAAAATATATGTTCTCCGTGTAATGCCCCTGGAATAAGGGGAAACGGAACTTTAAAACAGATACAGCTACTGGCTTATCATTCTGTACTGAAGGCACTCTATCTTCAAAATAATCTTGATTGGAAACAAGAAATGCTCCTCACGGATCTTAGGGATGTGCTCCACATTAGTAATGAGGAGCATGCAAAGGAGTTGAGATGTATAGCCTCCAAATATAACTGAGTTGCTCATCACATTTATGCAACTGGTGTCATAATCATTGTTTTTATTAAGAGCTTTTGTAAATTGTCAGCCGGTATGAATTTTAGCTGGGAAGATAGAATCAAGGGAGTAATTTGAGTGATGTAATAAAATAGTTTTGGATATAATGGTTCATTAGAAATGACATTTTTTTAGATTTCTTGTACAAATTCCTAAAAGTTGTCTTTCTGAGCTCTTAGATTTTATGGCACCGTTTAGATGTTATGGCAGCGATAAAAGCTTTTTGAGCCCTTCATATCTAAAACAGAATGATCGTACTCATTATTAGCAAATTATATCTGTTTTAGGTGAATATTTACCTATATGACTTATACTCTACTGCCATGAGCAATATCCTGTAAATTATAAATTCTAGGTGTTTAGTTGTCATGTTTCTTCATAGTCAAATTGTAAGCAAATTATATCTGTTTTAGGTGAATATTTACTTATATGACTTATACTCTACTGCCACGAGCAATATCCTGTAAATTCTAAATTCTAGGTGTTTAGTTGTCATGTTTCTTCATAGTCAAATTGTGTGGAAGGAATTGAGGAACAAGGCAGAGTTGGGTTAGTCGAAAAAAAAAAGGTTTAGATTATTGGCTTTGAACGGGCTAAAATAGGGAAGAAAAGTTGGAGCTCCCTTGCGATGAGAATGAGATCTGAAACATTTATGAAATACCAAGAGAGGATGATAGCATAGCCTTATCTTCGCAAGAACTAGCACTATATACCACTATAGAAAGTTTCAATTATTTTAATAATTTATATAAGGCTTTAAATAGATAAAACATTCTAGATATTATTGAACTTTAAGAAGCTAATAAGAACATTTTCTTAGGATCCTTTCTCTTTTGTTAACTCAATTTTTTTTAAATATTAATTTTCTTATTCTTTTGTAATAGAAGATCCTTTCAAATTATACTTCTCTTAAGTCTATATACCTTCTTTCCCTTGAGTCTATGTACCTTCTAAGAGTAGAGGAAGCCTACTAAGGATTTCAACCATACTAAGAAATAACAGTGACTAGAAAGGGCATCTTTTCCTTAGCCCACTAGTGCGATTTAAAAAGAGGGGTTTATTATTTATCAATATCTAGCACACATTAATCCAATTGACTAATGGAAGTTAGAAGCTTATATGAATCAAAATGAACCTTAATGACAACTAATTGAGTCTATGGTAAGCTTTTCATAACTCAATTTTTATAACCACAGTTTCCATTTTTAAGCTACCATAAATGTATGGTGAATTTTCCTATCTACTAAGAAACCAAATGGAATTTGTTTAACTCTTGTAACAACTAGCATAGATCCATTAGCTTACTTTATGTGAGAACATCTCAGCCAGATTGGGTTGTAGAGGACCTCGCTCATCTCTGTAGAACCATTTCATTTCATGAATACCAATATTACACATTGGTTTTTTATAAAGGTATGAAATATTTATAATTTGTACTCAAAGCTAATGGCTATGGGTTTTTCCATTCGATTTGACTTTAACTCTCACATATTATACATGATGGCTATCTCTAGGAGGTAGGCCAAGTTTGATCAAATCAATGTTGGAAGCCACTTTAGTAATTAAAAAATGACTAAATCTATCTCTAGGACGTTCTTGAAAAAGTAATTAAATACAAGTATATTGGATCTCTTATTATTGAAAATTAGATTAGAATGCAAAAAATCCTACCACAAATGCTTCAATAATGTGGAAAGATTAGTGTTATAGTCCAAGCTCTGCAATTGCTTTCTAGATCTGACTTTCTGCCATATCTATTGTGAATACAATCATCTTGTCGATAGCCTTTTTAAAAAAGCTCTTTCTTTGGCTTCCGGATCAGGTAGTTACTCTGAATTTTTAGATGGTCATTTGACCTCTCTTGAGGCACAGTCATGAATTTCTTTAAGGACACTTTATTTGCTAGATAAATTTGAAAAAAAGGAACATTTGAATTCAAGGGGTAATTAGAGGAAATTGCATAACAAAATTTAAGATGATGTAAATAGAAAAAATATAGGAAATTGAATAATCTCTCATAATATTTAATTTTTTTTTAAAGTTTGTGTAGCTATTTCCAAAATCCGTTTTTCTAAAAATGGGTTTTTAAATTTTCATAACAATATATAATATATATATGTCTCATGGAGCACTATATAAGCTAAATGATAGTATTTTTTGTATATAATTATGTACATAGAGGATATCTTGTTCTATTGCAACAATATTTTTCCAAAATTATTCATGATGTTTTCATTTGTTTATCATCTATTGAAGTCATAAAACAATGAAAAAAAAGATATTGTGTGCACATACAACACTTTAGGGGCATAACTTAATGATATTTCAATTTTTATATAAGTGTATAGATCTCTCTTTGTTCTAGTTCCTCATATAATTTGTTTAAGAAATGGCGAATGTAGTTAAAAGTTAGAGAAGATGCAATATAGCATTGCATTTTTGAATCATGACATCCCACACTTCAAAATTTAATAAAAAATAGAAAAAAATAAAAATTTATATCAAAAAAAGAGGTAATGAGAATATGCAATATCTACTCTACAAATCTTTGTAATTTTATTGAAAGTTATTGTGTTTTGCATAGTAAAAAATTTCGATGAAATCAAGCTATTGGAGATATTTTTGGAGAAAAGCTAATAAATTTGTTTTCTTATCCTAGCCAATAGGTTCATTAGACCAAGCCTAATTATTAACTACTCACTCTCACCAAAATTTAAAATTTAAATAACATATATGTATTACAAAATACATATCCCATATAAAGTGTATACATATAATAACACAAATATTTTATTATCATATATGCATTTTGTAAGCATACAAAATGCATGTGCGCTATAATGTATATGCGTTATATCACATATGCATAATTGATACCCTACAATCATGAATATTTTATAGGTTGAGACTAATAAGTATGAAATATAATTTAATAAAATTTTTATAGATAATCTAAATCGTGTATATAGAGTAAGATGCGGTGGTATAACAACTTTTCCATGGACTTCCAACTAACCACCTCCCTTACCACAAAAACCACATTAATACTCCTACCACTAACCACCTCCCCATCCAATATCCATTTTACCCTCTCTTTCTTCCTATCTTTAGGTCATCCAAAACTTCATAGTAGATATTCGTAATATTATGCATCATTTCTCTCAAGACTTCACACTCTTTCATGTTTTCTACTCTCTCTCTTTGGGCCATCTAAAACCTTATTGTAGATATTAGTTAACTTTTGCATCTATACCTCCAACACTTCACATTCTTTCTTGTTTTCTACTCTCTCTCTCTCTCTCACACACACACACACACACACACATTTTGTCTCTCTCCCCTTCCACTAACTAGATCCCCATTCCTTTCTCTATCTATATATCCCTCTTCCACCTCAACATTCACCCTCTCTTGGTCTCTCACCTACTCCAACCAATAACCACCACCACACGATCTCTCTCTCTCTCTCTCTCTCTCTCTCTCTCTCTCTCTCTCACACACACACACACACACACACACACACACATAAAAAAAAAAAAAAACTTGGAAATGAAATAATCAAGAGCTAATTAGAGAAACTTGCATAATGCCTTTTAAGATTATGTAAAAGTACAAAATATAGGAAATCAAATAAGGTTTTAGAATATATAAAAAATTTTTTTTGAAATTTTGTGTAGTTGTTTCTAAAATATGTTTTTCTAAATACGGTACTTTTACTTTTCATAAGAGTATAACATATATTTTGTGTGCGTACAACACTACATTAACAAAATAATAGTATTTTTTCATCTAATTATGTACATAGGTACAAGACATCTTATTCTAGTGCAATAATAATTTTCCAAAATTATTCGTAATGTTTTCATTTTTTTATGATCTATTGAAGTGAGAAAACGTTGGAAAAATGATGTTTAATGCACTTGTATCAATTTAAGGGCATAACTTAATGAAATTTTGATTTTTTTATATGAGTGTATAGATCTCTATCTCTCTTTCTTTGTGCCACATATAATTTGTTTGAGAAATGGTGAATGTAGTAAAAAATTAGAGAAGAAACAACATAGCAATGTATTTTGGAATCATGACATCTCTTACTTTCAAATTTAATAAAAAATATAAAATATAAACATTTATATAAAGAAAGATATATCTAAAATATACAAAATATCCTCTACAAATATTTGTAATTTTATGGTTCAAGCTATTGTGTTTCACATTGTAACGTCCCCAAAACTGTTAAATGTACAACATCAAGAGTCATTCTTTAGACCTGCAATTAATATTAGGTCAAGCGTGTGGTTAGTATCAAGTCCTAAGTATCCTTATATGAATGAGGTGGTGATGTTGTATTGTAAAGTCTTGTGGTTAATATCAAGTCGGATGTGTAGTTAATATCAAGTCATTAATTCTCATGAGTCATCTAGAGAGTGGATACTCATAAATATGGGCCTTCAGTTATAGAGGTGAAATGATTTGCATGTTGAACCATATATTTTATGTGATGTATTATTAACCATGGTCACATATTACTATTAAGTTTCCTTTAGGGATTAGCTACCCCTAGAATGAATTACTTTAGTAATGACTATATGGTCCTATAGTAATATAATATGATCATAATTTGTGACAGTTCTTATGAGTATTATATGATATAATGAATTGATAAATACATGAATACCATGTAGTAATATAAAGAGATAATAAATGAACATATATAATGCATAAGAGAACTCAAATTTCCTATAATGTCCAAGTGAAACTCAAGTTGTAAACTTCAGTTAAGTTACAATGTGTGCTTCAATGATAGAAACTTGAGTTATAAAGTTTTTGTGATCCATGCAAAGTTAAGAATAGTAAATAAAGTGTTTTACATAGAAAAAAATTAAAATTAAGCACCGTGACACTTATGTTAGCATGTTGACTAAGTGGTTAACATTTAGTTAAGATAATGAGTTCACTACAATGACTATTAACTATTAGTTAATGACCAATATCGAAGGTATAGTTCATATGCCTTGCATGGAGAAGAATCCAAGGAACATAATTGGCACTAGTGAAGGAAAGGTGTTGTATTATGCATTGGGGAAGCATTCTCCATCACACACATATGTTATTCTTTTCATGGCATGAGTTTTGACTTGTTATTAAAGTGTTGAACACTTGGAAAGTTCATTATGGTTGATGTTGATGATCACTATTAGATATTTCTCTGTGTTATCTCTTATTGGGAAATATGCTATTGTTTTGTAAACCATTATCTGCAATCTATCTATTATACTCAAAATCATTGCTATGTTTTTCATTATCTTATTTGAGAGGGTTTTTCCAAGGTATAAATTGTGTCAAGTGGATGAATGATTTGTGTGTTTGATGATTCAGTGATTCATGTGTTTAGTACTTCAGTGATAAAAATTTTAAAGTTCAAATATCTTCATTATTTCTCAAATATTAACACTCACCCAATCCAACTATTGGGAGGGGAAATTACATGGATTATGGGCCTCCAAATTTGACACAAATCCCAAATTAGGAATTCATATCAAATAAAATGTTTGTGCAGAATATAAGTAAAACATACAAAGAAGAAATATAATTCATCCACATGAATAACATGCATAAGCAAGCGTAAACATTACAAGCATCAATTAAATGCATTTCTAATTCAAATACATAAGAGGATAGTAATATTTAAAAATTGCAAATCCAAGCATCTGGATGTGTAAGAGGAATGTTCCACCCAACTATAGGAACTCTATCTATCATAATTTCTTTTTTCTAAGAGGCCAGCCTCGATATGGTTTATGAGTCCACCAAGGAAAAGGAAATACCTATAGGCATATCTCTCTCATCCCATAACCCAATATTCTCTCTATGTGTAGCCAAATGCTCATATAGATATCCATAGGGATCTCACTCAGCTCTCATAGGTTTGGCTTCCAAAACAAATTCCCCACACAACACTCTTCTTAGATCAATCATCCCCTTCACCAATCCATGGTTCTCTTGGGTGATCCACCTTGTCGGGTGCTTCCATTGTGCGCATAGAAGAATACCAACCTACTAAATGTTGTTGGAGAACCAAATGTATCCTAAATTCATGTCTTCTCAAGATTCTACAAGTAGTAGAGTTCCATGGGAAAGGTTTCCTAGGTTTTTGAGCCTCTCTACTCACCTATAACCATTGATTCTCCCTTCCAAATAAGCAACTCTTTCCTTAAATTTGAATTTTTGGTGTATAAATAGTAATGATTAACAATACATAGCTTTGGGTAATGTAGATCTGTGTAAGACTGTGATAGAATGAGGGTTGTCACCAAGAGTTATGAGAAAATGGTGACAAGATAACTTCCATAATATATGAAGGTATAAGAAAGGAGTCCTGAAAGTTGTATACTGAATTTTGGAAGTTGACAGAACTATCACAAAAGTGTAGTCAGTCTGATGCTTCAATAACTGCATGAGGTGACTTTTCCCACCAATCCCATGCATGAATTCAATGATTGGAAAATAGTCAAAAGAGGAGATAAATGGATTATTCAAGGCACATGAATGTTTTTTGGATGAGTTTTAAAGTTGATTCTTGGTAGCAAGGATTTGGTCTGCCATGGCCCCCATTACTTATTCCCTTGTGGTGGAATCCTATTAGTTATTCACATAATTTTTACAAACATTTCAAATTGGCATGATAAGCCAAACACAAAGTCCAACTAAAATATTTGCATCATACATCCATATTCATTCACTAGTAGGGACTTGGCCTTGAGCTCTACACTAGGAATCCATAGTAGCATATTTATATAGTTTTTTTCAAATACATTTCAAGGCAAAACTAGGGGTATTACATGCACAGTAAAAACATTGATGAAATCAAGCTACTAAAGAGTTTTTTGCAGGAAAGATAATAGGTCTATTTTTTTCTGTCCCACCTAATGGGTTTGTTAGTTCAAACCTAATTCCAAACAAGCCACTCCCACCAAAATTTAAAATTTAAATAACGTATATGCATCACAAAACACATTCTATATAATGTGTATATGTTTAATAACGTAAATAACTTATAACTTATATCTTCTATGTGTTTTGTAAATCTAGAAAATGCATATGCGCTATAATGCATATGCAATATATAGGCATAGAGAACACACATGTAGTATAACACATGTGCGTTATTGATACTCTATAATCATGCATATTTTCATAGGTTGCAAGTAATAAGTATGCAATATAATTTCATAAAATGCTTATATATAATATAAATCACATATATAGAGTCAAATTTGTTTCTATGATGGCTTCTCGGTGGACCTCCAACTAACCACCTCCCCCCCCTTTGTATATTTCTTCTTGTCTTAAGGGAATCCAAAAATTCATAAAATATATTGGTCATATTATGCACTATTTCTCTTAAGACTTCACACTCT
>LPNX010448591.1:346639-362368 GCA_001517045.1 Pseudotsuga menziesii | reverse complement strand
ATATATATATATATATATATATCCCTCTTCCACCCCCTCATTCACCCTCTCTCATTCTCTCACCTACTCAAAACACTAACCACCACCACTTGATCTCTCTCTCTCTCTCTCTCTCTAAACCCATAGCCCTCAATTTGTGTGTGTGTGTGTGTGTATTCAGGGAATCCAAAAATTGATAGTATATATTGGTTGTATCTTTCATATTTTCCTTGAATACTTCACATTCGCTCTCTCTCTCTCTTTAGGGAATCCAAAGCTTCCTAATAGATATTAGTCAGATTTTGCATCTTTTCCTTTAATACTTCACACTCTTTCATGTTTTATGCTCTCTCTCTCTCTCATGTCATTTGTCTCTATCCCCTTAAACTAACCACCTCCACCAAATCTCTCTCTCTCTCTCTCTCTCTCTCTCTCTCTCTCTCTCTATCTCTCTTTTACAATCTCCTCATTTCTCACCTATATGGAAATCTGCAATATCCAAAATATTATTTCAGATCGATGAACAAGAGAGACTAGGCATAACATCAACGGTGTAGAAGAAGTCTTGCAGAAAGAATATTATGAAACTATAACTTAGGAAACTCATATTTGCAGAAAAAGATTGTTGCGGAAGCAGTGAAGGTTGCAGAAAAAGACAATTATGAAAAACATTGTTGTGGAAACTCACAATTGCGGGAAGACTGAGGTTGTGAAAATATATTTCTTTGTTAGAAAACAATACCACCGAGCAATAATAGTTATACAGTTAAATAATAAAACAATATGAAAAATAGATTAAAGAAATTACAGAGAGACACAGATATAACGTGGTTCACCCAAACGATGGGATACAGCCACATAGAAATCACTAGTCCTTTTATTGTCATCTAGAAATATGAAGGGATACAACCTGCAGCAATACAGCTACACTTCCTCTTCACACTCTCATAGTCTCTCTAACATAATCACAGAGATTGTTTACAATGCTATAGTACAATACAATACCCTACCACTCTGTATTACAATGATTTTCTTTAATAGGGGAAATAGCTTGGGAAAATACTACGGTTAACCCAATACCATGGTTCCACAAAAAAATTGGCCAACAAACATCCCAAAAAAATTTCTTGGGGCCTCCGCCACTGAACCCCCATTTTTTGGGGGCGCTTCCCCTGAACCCCCTATTTTTGGGTGCTACCCCAAACCCCAAATTGGGGGAATGATTGTATAGTAAACATGGGGTACAAACACAGCTGAATAATATCTCTGGATCTAAAAGCTCAGGCTCTACAAACAAAAATATCCCATTTGGAGACTGACCACAACAAATCCACTGCTGTTGCACTTGCTAGACTATGCTCTGGACCTTGGACTTGGAAAATTTATTATTTCCAAATTCATGCTTAAAGGCCAAAAAAAACAAGCAGGAACTCAGTTTCTCTTTGGTTACCCCCTTTGTCAACTTGTCTACATAATTCTATCTAGGATGTATCGTTTCCAGTTTTAACAGTTCTTCATCTAAAACAAATCTTATGAAATGGTAGTTGAGTTGTATATGTTTAGTATTCAAATGAAAGGCTGATTTCTTCACAAGATGAATGGCACTTTGGTTGTCACTATACAACCTGATATTCTCCTACTTCTTACCCAATTCCTCCATGAACCTTTGCAACCAAATCATCTCCTTACTATCCTCTGTAGAAACAACATACTCTGATTTTGTTGTTGAAAGTGAAACAACCAGTTGTAGTTTTGAAATCCAACTTACTGTTGTTTTACCCATAATAAAAACATACCCTATGGTGCTACTCCTATTGTCTTTATCATCATCCATATTTGCGTCAACATATCCCTGTATAATAGTGTATGAACCTCAAAAACATAATGCATGAGAAGTGGTACCTCTTGAATACCTAAGAATCCACTATACTTCTTTCCAATGCTCTTTACTTGTATTATTCATATATCTGCTAACAACTCCCACTACATGTGCAATATCTGGTCTTGTACACACCATGGAATACATCAAGCTTCCAACCACTGATGAATAGGGAATCGTGGACATGTAATCTATCTCTTCCAGTGTCTTTGGACACATATCCTTACTTAGTTTGAAATGGATGGCTAAAGGTGTACTAATTGGTTGTGCATTCTACATTCTAAACCTCTGCAACACCTTTTCTATGTACTCATCTTGAGACGACGTCAATTTGCGATTTTTCCCGTCTCTTGTTATTCTCATACCAAGGATTTGCTTTACAACACCCAAATCCTTCATCACAAATGATTTAGCTAGTTTTATTTTGAGCACATTTATATCCTACATGTTATACCATGCAACAAGCATGTCATCCACATACAATAACAAGATAATATATCTTCTATTACCTAGCCTCTTGAAATAAACAAAGTGGTCAGAATGACATCTATCATAACCTTGTTTTGTCATAAACTTATCAAATTTTAAATACCACTACCTTGGAGACTGCTTCAGGCCATACGAGGTCTTCTTTAACCTGCAAACCAAATTCTCCTTCCCTTTGACCTCATACCCTTGTGGCTGCTGCATATAAATATATTCCTCCAAATCCCCATGGATAAAGGTTATTTTTACATCTAATTGTTCAAGATGCAAATATTCTACCGCCATTAGACTTAAAATAGTTCTAATTGAAATCATTTTAACAACAGGATAAAATATTTCATCAAAGTCTATACCTTTCTTTTGTGCAAACCCCTTTAAAACAAGTCTAGCCTTGTATCGCTTCTTACCTCCATCTTCATCCTTCAACCTGTAAACCCATTTATTTTGCAATGCCCTTTTTCTGAAGTAAACTTAATGAGATCCCAAGTCTAGCTTCTTACTAATGCGTCCATCTCCTCATCCATGCCTTGCTCCCACTTATTTCTAGTTTCTACCTGCATTCCTTCTTCATAACATTTCATTTCACCAGAATCAGTCATCAATAAATAATATAGCAAAGGAGAGAATCGTTCAGGGGGTCTACTTAACCTGGTGAATTTTCTTACATTTGTAGGAGTTTCAGGTACCTGCTACTGTTCTTGATTTCATTGGTGCCTTTGGAGCTTCATTTTCTTTTATTTCATCAAGCATTGTGTGCTCTGTGTTTTCCTTTCCCACTTTCTTTCCCTTCAATTGATCTTTGTGCATAACCTTTTCATTGAATACTACATCTCCAATCCTAATGATTTTGCGATTTTAAAAATCCCATAAGCGATAACCAAAATCATCAACCCCATATCCAATATAGGTACATTTCTTGGATTTAGCTTCAAGCTTTGTTCTATCATCTTTATCAATATGGAAAAATGCTTCACAACCAAAAGTTATTAGAAATGAGTATTTTACATGTTTACCTATCCATACCTCCTCTGGAATCCCACCATCCAAACTGCTTGAAAGCCCTCTCTTTATTAAATAAACATCAATGTTTACAACATCAACCCAAAACTGTAAGGGCAACCTTGCATGCAATCTCATACACCTTGCATGATCCATGATCATTTTTTTCATCCTTTCTGACACACCATTTTATTGTGGTGTTCCAAGGACTGCCTTCTCTCTCTGAATCCCATTATGTGAACAGTAATTGTCAAACTCTTTGTTGCAGTAATCACCTCCATTATAAGATCTAAGAATTTTCAACCTTTTCCTATCTCATTCTCAGCCAAAGCTTTCCACTTCTTAAAAGTATCAAACACATCAGATTTCTGTCTAATGAAATAAACTCAAGTTTTTCTAGTTGCATCATCAATAAAAGTAACATAATAATGAGAGCCACTAAGAGATTATACCTGAGATGGTCCCCATACATATTTATGGACAAGCTCTAACTTTTCACTCTTCTTTTGTTTCCCAACCTTGAGAAATATAATTGTCTTATGTTTTCCGTAAATATAGTTTTCACAGAATTCCAAACTTACTTGCTTCAGATATGGAAGCAATTTCCTTGAGTGGAGAATCTGCATCCCCTTCTCACTAATGTGGCCAAGCCTATGATGCCACAATGCCGCACTTGTTTCTGAAGAAAGCTACAAAGATAGAATAATTAGTATTATGAGGAAATAAATATAACATACTTACCCTATATCCTTTTTCTATTACCAGTGATCCTTTAGTAATCTTCCACCACATTTCTCCAAACATAGACAAATAGCCGCTATCTCCCAACTTCCCTGTTGAGATCAGATTTCCTTTCATAGCAGGAATGTGCCTTACATATTTTAGCATCCATTCACTTCCTTTATTTAAATTAATCCGCACCTTACCCTTTCCAGCAATTTTACATGGTTCATCATCCCCCAATAAAACATGTCCAAAATCACCTTGAACATAATCATGAAAGAATTTCCCATGGGGTGTACCATGACATGAAGCCCCTAATCTAATACCCAGTAATCACTAGTATTATCTAATGAAAGAATCAAAACATCTTGTAACACATCACCTGCTACATTCACTTCCTGAGTAGTCTCATGTTTCCTCTCATCTTTCTTCTTTGGTGCTCTACAGTCTTTCTTCAGATGTCCTTTCTTACCACAGTTCCAACACTCTATTTTTCCGAATCTAGACTTGGATCTGCCCTTTTTAGACTTTCTGTGATTTCCTGGCCTCCTTCCTCTCTCATTTTTTCTCACTCTTGTTAGAATAATCAACCCATATTACCCATATTTGGCATTAATTAATCATTTTGTCTTATTCCTAGATTCCTAGATTCCCTCTCTATGCTACTTGACTTCCACATGTTCCTAGAAGTCAATACTTGCTAAACTGGGTCATGGAGCACTTTGGAATCATCCTCGAAACATATTTAGTGTGTCTTCTTTTATTCCTGGTTCCTAAAAACACATATATGCTTTTTCTGAAAGCTTCCTTGCTTTACAACATATTTAAGGCATAAAGGAAAAAGCTAGTCTAGGGGAACTTGCCTTGTTCTTTGCCCACATAATCCTCCTTCCTTTTCTCCAAAAAAAAGCATGAATGAGTTTTATTTCCATCACTTATTAGCTTTCCCACTTTCTTTATCCAATTTGTGAGGATCTTCACAGATTTAGAAAGTCCTTTTTGCACCTATGGGGGATTTGACTTGATTTAGTAAGCGTGCTTATTATCACTCCAAGAGTCTTTCCCTGACTATGAAGGGAATGATCCTGGTAACTTAAATATTCGATAATGTATGGGAAAAATAATCAAGTCGGATGAATAAATATGCTCACATTTTCTCAGAAACACATGAATCCATTCAAAGACAAAGGATTTCTACTATACTATTCAGAAGGTTTAAATCAAATGTATGGAAGCATGGAGAAGAATTATCATACTAGCATAAATCTACATACAATAGCATATGTGAATGGCTAGATATTATAGGTAAAGTATTTGCAGTCCAAGATCATCAACGCAGTGATAAGATGACAGTTACCAGGCGTTAGATGAAGCATGAAAGAATGCATATAGGTTTAGTACACCGATAAACATGAAAAAAAAGAAGATGAAAACTGAACAAACACAGCGAAAGAAGCTTCTATGTCAAACTGAATTCATAGATGTATGAAATAAGGTATGGCCACAATCTTCCAAAGCTGAATCAGAGTCCTCAGATTGTTTTCTTGCCCCCCTTTTCATCTGACTGTAAACTTTAGCTTTATATCTTTTACATAAAAAAGTCAGATAGGATTAAAAAGGATCGAATAACTAAAGATAGTATGTAATCTTAAACTAACAAAACAATAATAGGAACATATCCTATATGAAAGAAGTCAACCATTTTCTAATACTAAATCTTTGACAGCTCTTCTTGTGTGTTGGATGATGACTATGCCTTCTAGAATCTTCAATTGACATCTGGAAGCTAATCCTCTCATCCTTCAACCGAAGTGGAAACCAAATTTAACTTAAAAATTCTCCTCAAAATCTACAAAATACATTTATCTTCTGTATTTCGAAGTTGACATTGGCTTGGAAATCTCTTTAAGTGATTTTGATGCAAGAAGACCCGATCTGGGCAAATAAACTAGCATTCTATGCTTTTGGTGGCTTTTAGACCTAAAACAAAGTAGGTTTAGCTATCGAAAGCAGAGCTTTTAGCAGCTAACAACGCCCTTTTGAAATGGTTTTAGCAGCCAAAATCATAGTTTTCAAACTTTCTTCAAAATTGCAAAATGCAAAAACCCTTCAATCTTTCACTCTTCTGATCAAAATTAAATCCTTATTACTGTCAATTGTTAGGCACAAGACACTTTAACCTTGGCATATGAGACATGTATCATCATTTGATTTAGCTCGATCTCTACTGTAAGTACTAGACCAACAAGAGCTCTTTTTATTTGGCACAAAGAAAAATTTGAAAACCATTTACGGCTGATCGCAAATCCCTTCAATTTCTACATACGATGCTTTATTCTTGGAAATTGTTTTGGTGGATAACTCAAACTCCGTCAACAACTAGATATCCTAATCAACATCTGCATATTTTGAAACTAAATACCAAGTCATTCAATGAGTTGGGGTAAGAGGGATAGAGCCATCCCACGAACATCTCCTTTATATGACTTAGTGCTTGAGCACTCAGTGCATTGGGAAACTACTCAGAGAAAAAACCATGGTGTTCTTACCGTAAATAATTTGATCAACCCTCTTGGTATAAGACAATCAACAACTTTGAGAGGACTTCATAACGGAAAAAATACTATCCCAGCAAACCCTTTGAGCTCTGCGTAACCTGCGATCTGACACTTGACAGTTGTAAATTAGTTCATTGATGAGGCAAATGGAAACTGAAGCTCGGTACTGAGTTTGGTATAATATGTAGATACATCCCGGGATGTGGCATGTTTGAATGATTTGGTCGATAAGATTGACTCATAGAATAGTTTTGTGAACTTTAAGCATATGTGCCATGATATATATAGATTCAGTTTTAGAACATCTAGTTCATTTGGATACACACATATAATATGATATTTAAAAATAATAAAACAAATGTATATGTTTTATATTTTAAAATATACAAAGCATAGACTAGGAGTTTATGAATTTGTTTGCATTTTTTGTATTGTAGGTCAAGAATTCAAAGCCAAAGGATTTTGGGAAAAGTGGTCAATGAGATCTTGATGAAGAAGTGAAGGTTAATACATTGTCCAAAAGGCTGAGGAAAGCAATAAATCAAACAAAGAGAGATGAAAACACTCTCAAAATCCCATTACATTTTGGTCTCTAACACTGCTTTTTTGACCAATTCAAATAGAAACCTAGTGCTTTAGAATATATCATGTAATTATATATTTGAGCAACCTATTACTTGATATGGTTTGCTTATGTACACTTAGTCAATAAAGGATTAAGGTATGCTCCAATTCAGTCTCCTTTTGTGTGAATTTTGCATGTTTGATTAGCAATTTTGTGAGTATAATTGATCTATCACTTGGGTTCAATTTCCACATGGTATCATATCCTTTTTAGATCAATTTCTCTCCTTCCAAATTATTATTGCATGTTTGACATCACTGACTGGGAACGCATTCTGCTGACTAGAGGGCATCGGAGCTGAGATATGGACCAATCTCAAAGGATCATCTTGAATCCATTCAATTTCTTTGAATGGAAAAATGAGATGGAGATATTTTTGAGAGTGAAAGGTCTCTACAGGGTTACCATGGCTACTGACGTAGAGCCTAATGCAGCTACAGAGAAAATGAAATGGCACAACAGGAGGGATGAGGCCTATGGCCTTTTGTGTCTGAGTATTTCAAGAGACCTCCTATTTCATCATGATTCATTGACATCTCCTAATGAGGTGTGGGAGAAGCTTGAAGAGATTTTTGGAAATACAAAAGAGATGAGAGGACATCAAATCGAGAATGAATTGATCTCCTTGAGTCCCAGTAGCTTTGAATCATTGCAACTCTATTTTACCAAGTTTAAGGCCCTTATTTTGCTGTTGAAATAATGCGAGATTGAAAAGAAGGAGGAGCAAGTAGTTTTGACCATTCTCTCAAAGCTTGGTCTTGACTATTCAGTGTTTGTTTCAACCTTCTATGACACTAAATTGACATATCGAACCTAGAATATGCCTAATATTGTTGAGTTCATGGAATCCCTCACTCAAGAGAAAGATAAATTGGTGATGATGGGAAGCATAAAACCTTCCAAATACCAAGATTTGGTTGCTGGAGATTCGAAGGTGGATTCAAAAAGCAAGAAAAAAGATAAAATGCCACCTGATTAAAAGAGAGACAAGTCAAAGTCTCAAGAGGAATCCTCAGGCTCCAAGAAGAACCCCCCAGAAGAAGAAGAACAAAGGAGAAATGAGCAAGTGTGCATACTACAGTAAGGGCTATGATAATCTTGAGATCTCTTACATGAAAAATAAAATTGACATGATGACCCAATTCTTAGAGAAGAACAACATCTCCCTTCCTGATTTCTTAAAGAAGAGGGAAGGAGGATCAAATTCAGAAGACAAGGCAAGAGTGCATGCCTTTGTTGCAAGCAGCTCAATCTCACCTAGCTTCATCATTGATTCTAGAGCTTCCAAATATATGGTTTCAATAAGGGAGATCTTTTCCTCTTTTGACAAGTTTAAAGGTCCACCAATAGTTTTGGGAGATAACTCTCTAACTAACAGTATGGGAAAGGGTAGGATTGTTCTTGACCATGGTAATTTCAATAATGTGTTGTATGTTCCAGGTCTTGCCTCTAATCTCTTTTCAATGTATGAGATGACTCACACTGGGTATCCAAAGGAATTCATCTTATCCCCAAATGAATTTAAAATCACAAAGATTTTGAATGGTAAATTCATAGCAAAAGGTGTTGTTGATCACATTTAGTAGGTATACAAGTTTTCCCATTTTCTACCCTACTCAAACCCCTCTGCTCTTCTTACTCATTCTAATGAAGCAAGTAATCTTTGGCATCAAATATTTGGCCATCTTAACTACAAGTATATTTCTGATTTGAGTGAAAATGATATGGTCATAGGGTTACCAAAGATCAATTTTTCTAAGGGAGTTTGTCAATGTTGTATCCTAGGAAAACACCCAGAGCACAAGTATGAGAGAGCTAGTCATGAGAGAAACTTTGTACCTCTTGAGTTGATCCACAGTGACATTTTCAATACATTCCCTCATATGTCCATGAGTCAATCCAAATATGCACTCACCTTCATAGATGAATTTTCCTGGTATTGTTGGGTTTACTTCCTAAAGCATAAGTATGAGGTTTTTGACCTTTTCAAAGTCTTTAGAACCTTGGTTGAAAACTAGTCTTGGAGGAAACTCAAGATCCCCAGATCTGAAAATGGTGGAGAGTATGTCAAGTCTGAGTTCATCCAGTATTGCAAAGATGCAAGTATCTAGATGCAGCATTCTATTCCTTACACACCACAGCAAAATGGTGTTGTTGAGAGAACGAACAGATCACTGAAAGATATGGAAACTTGCATGATGGAGGCTAAAAATTTTCCACCAAAGTTTTGGGTCAAGGCTATAAAATGTGCATTCTATATCTAGAATAGGGTTTTACATAAGCAGCTTGATGGTATGACTCCTTTTGAATCTTGGAGTGGGCACAAGCCAGATGTGACCCATTTCAGGATTTTTGGCTCAAAGGCTTGAGCTAGAATTCCAACTGAAAAGAAGAAGGATTTTCAGCCCCAAGAGTGACTCTTTGTTGGGTATTATGAATATTCAAAAGGGTAAAAGCTGATAAAATTGAGCACTAACAAATATTTAATTGAAAGAAGTGTTCAGTTCGAAGAAGAGCCTTTAGCAACAGTTGAAGTTGGAGAGTCCTCTTCACCACCACATCCATTGATTGTAAGTGAAGAGACTAATTATTTTTCTGATTCTGATATTTCTGATAATTATGAATTAATTTAATATCCTAACATCCCTACAATACCAAATTAGGAATCAAGGACCATTCATGCAGCTAGAGAACTAGCTGGAACTCCTAATGACACTAGGAGGACTAGATCTCAATTTGAGAGTGCCCTTTGTGTGAAAGATCCACTCTTTGATGAGAATTGTTGTTTGATGATAGATTCTGATCCACATAAATATGAATATGGAAAATATCCACGAAATAATAATTCAGCTCGCTCCAAAAGAACAACATATGGGAACTGGTTTATCTCCCCTCAGGGAGAAAGCTAGTGAAGTGTAAGTGGGTCTTTAAAAATAAGTTTGTTGCCAATGGTTCACATTTTAAATATAAGGCAATATTAGTAGCCAATGGATACTCTTAGGTACATGGTATTGATTATAATGAGACATTTGCACTAGTGGCAAAGATGGACTCCATAAGGCTAGCTCTAGCCATTGCAGCTTCAAGGCAATCGGAGGTACATCACATGGATGTGAAGTGTGCCTTTCTAAATGGAGATATGAATGAATATATTTATATGGAGACACTATATTTTTTTGTATCTAATCCATATTTATTGTGGAGGTTAAATAAATCATTGTATGGGCTCAAGCAAGCCCCCAGGGCTTGGTTTGCCAAGATTTATGGCTTTCTGTTGTCACTGAGTTTTCTTTGATGCAAGTATGATACTAATGTATATTGGAATCTGATTCATGGTTATTTAATGATTATTGTTCTCTATGTGTATGAACTAATTATTACAAGAAGTTCAAAGAAAGAGATTTCCTCCTTGAAGGATGCAATGAACCATGCCTTTTCTATGATAGATTCGGGATTGTTGAGCTAATTCTTGGGTCTCAAAATTCCTCAATCCAAACATGGAATCAATGTCAATCAGTCCAAGTATGATTCATTTTCTCAACAATTTCATCATGAAATATTGCAATCCAAGCAAAACTCCATTCCTTTCAGGAGTTAAGCTTGAGAGAGTAGGTTCTTCTCCTATGGTAAATAATACACTGTATAGGCAGTTGATTGGGTGTTTTCTTTATCTTACACATAATTGACCTGACTTATATTATGTAGTTAGTGTGGCTTCAAGATACATGGATTAGCCTCATGAGATCCATTGGATAGTAGCCAAGAGGATCCTAAAGTTTGTTCAGGGAACAAGGACTCATGGGATTTTCTACAAAGCAAAATATGACTTAGAGCTAGTTGGATTTACTGACTGTGATTCGGCATGTGAAAACACAAATAGAAAGTATACCTCAGGATATGTGTTCATGCTTGCAAAAGGACCAATCGTCTGGTCAAGTAAGAAACATAGTGCCATAGCACTCTTGTCTACAGAGGCATAGTATAGAGGAGTTGTAAATGCAATTACTCAATGTATGTGGTTGTAGGGGATACTTGGAGAATGTGGTTTCGAATCATAGTTTTCAACAATCATCTATTGTGAAAATAAAAGCACCATTTGAATCTCCACTGATCCAGTTCAAAGACAAAGAACCAAGGACATTGAGATCAATATGCACTATATCAGGGAGCGTGTGCATGATGGTACCATTTCTCTACTCTACTGTGCATATTTAGAACAAGTAGCATATATATTCACCAAAGTATTATGTGAGAAGACCTTCAGTAATATCAAATCACTACTGGGGATTTTTGATCATGTGGTGAAGAATTATTGATTAAAATATTTCCAAAATTATGTTTCCTGTCCATGTTTAAGGGAGGATTTTCCCACTGGGTTTTTGCCTCTTTCCTTGGTTGTATGGACATGCATTATGTAAAAGGGTGACTAAGCCTTGTTTCTAGGCCCTATAATTTTCTTATATTTACTCATAAATTTAGGCTTAAGAGGGGGTGTTAGAATAATAAACCCATAGTTACCCATATTTGACATTAATTAATCATTTTTGTCTTATTCCTAGATTCCAAGATTCCATCTCTATGCTAGTTGACTTCCACATGTTCCTAGAAGTCAATACTTGCTAAAATGGGTCATGGAGTGCTTTGGAATCATCCTAGAAACATATTTAGCAAGTATGCTTTTATTCATGGCTCCTAAAAGTGCATATTTGCTTTTTCTAAAAGCTGCCTTGCTTTACAACAATTTTAAGGCATAAAGGATAAATCTAGTCTAGAGGAACTTGCCTTGTTTTCTTCCCACGTCAGCCTCCTTCCTTTTCTCCAAACCTAAGCATGAACGAGTTGTATTTCCTATTAGAATAATAAACCCATAGTTTACCCATTTAGACATTTATGTCTTATTAGCCTAGTTCATGTGTCCCACCTTGGGCAAGTTGTTTATTACCTATCCATAATGGTCAAACTTGCCTTAATTGACTCATGTAGCACATGGGAAATACCAAGGAATCAAATCTACTTTATTCTTTGCCTCCTAGGCACCCTTCTACTTTTTCTTCTTTATTGCCTGCTTTTTCAGTGTTTTAAGGCAAAAGGAAAAGCTAGACTAGGTGAGGTTGACTAGTTTTTTGTCCTACACATCCTCCTCTCTTTTCTCCATGCAAAAGCATGTATGAGCTGCCATTCCACTACTCTTTAGCTTGCCTAATTCTTTTTTCTAATTCGTGAGCTCCATGACAGATTTGGGATCAACTTTTTACACCTATGGGGGATTTGCTTATTTTTGGTAAGCCTGCTTTATGCTAGATTCGAATTGACCCTCATGCATTCAAATCCCTGATGTATGTTATTTATTCAGCAACTTATGTTATTACAGGTTTGGCTATTGTACACTGATTTAATACAGTTTAGTGTTCAGCTCCAATTTTCAGTCTCTTTGTGAGTGATTTTGCATGATCAATTGTTAATTGTTGTGAGTAAAATTAATCTATCACCTGGTTCAATTTCCACATGGTATCAAAGCCATTGTAGATTGTTTCTCCTTCAAAAATTGTTTTGCAGGTTCGACATCAGTGACTGGGAGCCTTCTACTGACAGCTGCGACAGATTTTCTAAGCTATGGATCAATCACAGAAAACTATCTTAACTCCCTTCAATTTCTTTGAATGGAAAGTAGATATGGAGATACTGTTGAGAGCGAAAGGCCTCTACAGGGTGACTATGGCAACAGAAGCAGAGCCCAATGCAGCTGCAGAGAAGATAAAATGGCACAACAGGAGGGATGAGGCTTATGGCCTCCTGTGTCTGAGTATTTCCAGAGACCTCCTTTTCCATCTTGATGAATTGACATAACCAAATGAAGTATGGGAGAATCTTGCTGATCTTTTTGGAAATACAGATGAGATGAGGGGACATCAAATCAAAAATGAGCTGATTTCTCTGAGTCCAAATAGCTTTGAATCCCTATAGCTATATTTCTCCAAGTTCAAAGCACTAGTTTTGCAACTGAAACAGTGTGGTATTGAAAAGAAAGATGATTAGATTGTACTATCCATCCTCTCGAAGCTGGGACCTAATTATTCAGTGTTTGTTTCGACCTTCTATGCCACAAAACTGATAGCTCGAACCTGGAAGATGCCTAGCCTTGCAGATTTCATGGAATCTCTCACACAAGAATAGGATAAGTTGGTGATGATGGGCACCATCAAACCATCCAAAGATCAAGCTTTGATTGCTGGAGATTCGAAGGTGGATTCAAAAGGCAAAAAGAAAGCTAAAAAGTCACCTGAGCAAAAGAGAGACAAGAAATAGTTTTCGGAGGATCCACAAGGTCCCAAGAAGAATTACCAGAAGAAGAAGAACAAAGGTGAAATGAACAAGTGTGCATACTGAAATAAGGGCAATCACTCTGAAAACTCTTGTATCAAAAAGAAGATAGACATGCTGACCCAAATCCTGGAGAAGAATGGCATCTCCCTTCCAGAAAGCTCAAAGAAGAGAGAAGGAGGATCAAGTTCAGATGACAGAGAGAGAGTTCATTCTCTAGCTGCTGGCACATCAAGCTCACCCAGTTTTATCATTGATTCTAGAGCTTCAAGACACATGGTTTCGACTAAGGAGGCCTTCTCCTCACTGGATATGTCGAAAGGACCATCTATTGTACTGGAAGATGACTCTCTCACTGAAAGTAAAGTTAAAGGAAGGATAGATCTTGATCATGGTCAGTTCAGCAATGTGCTGTATGTGCCTGGTCTCGCCTCCAACCTCCTGTCAATGTACCAGATGACCCACACTGGGTCTCCTAAGAAGGTCATATTCTCCCCCGATGAAGTTGAGATCACAGAGATCTCAACTGGTAGAGTCATTGCAAAAGGAGTTGCGAATCATACTCAAAAGGTATACATGTTCTCACACTTCCTACCTCACTCAAACCCCTTTGCTCTTCTCATTCATGCTAATGAAGCCAGCAAGCTGTGGCATGAAATATTTGGCCACCTAAATTACAAGTATCTTTCTGATCTTAGTGAAAAAGAGATGGTCATAGGGTTTCCCAAGATAAAATTTTCCAAAGGAGTCTGCCAACGTTGTATCCTAGGAAAACACCCAGAGCACAAATTTGAGAGAGCTAGTCATGAGAGAACCTCTGCACCCCTCGAGCTGATCCCCATTGATGTTGCTATCCCATTCCCTCATATGTCCATGATTCAGACCAAATATGCATTGACTTTTATTGATGACTTTTCCAAGTATTGCTGGGTTTACTTCTTGAAACACAAGTATGAAGTTTTTGGCCTATTCAAAGTCTTTAAGGCTTTGGTTGAAAACCAGTCTGGAAGAAAATTCAAGGCCCTCAGATATGAAAATGGTGGTGA
Source organism: Pseudotsuga menziesii (assembly GCA_001517045.1). Taxonomy (NCBI): domain Eukaryota; kingdom Viridiplantae; phylum Streptophyta; class Pinopsida; order Pinales; family Pinaceae; genus Pseudotsuga; species Pseudotsuga menziesii. Next base: position 347,752 of record LPNX010448591.1, on the reverse strand, counting down.
GTATGTCAAGTCTGAGTTTATTAATTATTGTGTAGATGCAGGTATTCAGATGCAGCATTCTATCCCTTACACACCACAGCAAAATGGTGTTGCTGAGAGGAAGAACAGATCACTAAAGGAGATGGAAACATGCATGATGGAGGCCAAAACTTTGCCACCAAAGTACTGGGCCAAAGATATCAACTATGCAGCCTATATCTAGAAAAGGGTGCCTCATAAATAGCTTTATGGTATGACTCCCTTCGAAGCCTGGAGTGGGCACAAGCCAGATGTGACCCATTTCAGGATTTTTGGCTCAAAGGCTTGGGCTAGAATTCCAACAGAGAAGAGGAAGGATTTGCAGACCCAAAGACAAGAGTGTCTTTTTGTTGGATACTCTAAAGATTAAAAATGGTACAAGTTGATAAATTTGAGCACAAACAAATCCTTCATTGAAAGGTGTGTTCAGTTTGAAGAAGAACCCCTTGCAGCAGTGGAAGTTGGTGAAGCCTCTTCACCACCTGAACCTCAAGAAGTAAGTAAAGAGTTTGTTGAACATGCTGATTCTGATTTGTCTGATGGAGATGAGTTTATTGTAGACTCTAACAGCCCCACAAGGCCAAAATGGCCAGCCAGGACACTACATGCAGTAGGTGAGCTAGTTGGGGATCCCAATGACCCAAGAAGGACTAGATCTCAGTTTGAGAGTGGTCTGTGCATGAAGGATCCTATGTTTGCTGAAAAATGCTATTTGATGGTGGACTCTGATCCTCAAACATATGAATAAGCAGTAGGAGATCCAAAATGGCAAACAACCATGAAGGAGGAGTTCATCTCACTCCAGAAAAGCAACACATGGGAGTTAGTGGATCTTCCTCCAGGAAGAAAGTTAGTCAAGGTGTAAGCGGGTCTATAAGAACAAATTTGCTGTTGATGGTTCACCACTAAAGTACAAGGCTAGATTGGTATCCAAGGGCTACTCACAGGTTCATGGCATAGATTACAATGAGACCTTTTCCCCAGTGGCAAACATGGATTCCATCAGGCTAGCTCTAGCCATTGCAGCCTCAAGGCAATGGGAGGTACATCACATGGATGTAAAATGTGCCTTCCTGAATGGATATATCACTGATG
>LPNX010448591.1:276830-346570 GCA_001517045.1 Pseudotsuga menziesii | reverse complement strand
GCAGCAGCCTCAAGGTTTTTCTACTAACCCTTCTCTTGTGTGCAGGTTGAGAAAGTCATTGTATGGGCTAAAGCAAGCCCCTAGGGCTTGGTATGCCAAGATCAATAGCTTCTTGCTATCACTGAATTTTGTTCGGTGCAAATCAGATCCAAATGTCTATTTGAAGTTAGTTAATGGTTAATTAATGATCATTGTGTTATATGTTGATGACCTCCTCATTACAGGAAGATCATAGGCTGAGATTGCTTCCTTAAAAGGGGCTATGAACCAAGCCTTCTCCATGACAGATTTGGGGCTCTTAAGTCAATTTTTGGGGCTTGAGATCTCTCAAACTAAAGCTGGAATCAAGGTGCACCAGTCCAAATATGCCTTGGAATTACTAAACAAATTCAAAATGAAGGATTGCAAAGCAAGCAAAACTCCTTTCCTTTCAGGAGTGAAGCTGGAAGAAGCCGATTCTTCACCGATGGTAAACAATACACTGTATAGGCAATTGGTTGGCTGTTTGTTGTATCTGACACATACTAGACCTGATATTTGTTATGCAGTAAGTGTGGTTTCTATATTCATGGATCAGCCTAAAGAGATCCATTGGAAAGCAGCCAAAAGGATCCTTAACTTTGTTCAGGGAACAAGGACACATGGGATCTTCTATAAAGCAAAATCTGATCTTGATTTGATTGGATTTACTAACAGTGATTGGGCAGGTGATAGCATAGACATAAAGTCCACTTCAGGATATGTGTTCATGCTTGCAAAAGGGCCAATCAGCTGGTCAAGCAAGAAATAGAGTGCCATTGCACTCTCATCTACAGAAGCAGAGTACAAAGGAGTTGTTAATGCAGCAACTCATTGTTTATGGTTGCAGGGTTTACTTGGAGAGTGTGGCTTTGAAACTAGAGTACTCAACTACCATATACTATGATAACTAGAGTACCATTCGAATCTGCAAGGATCTAGTTCAGAAGCAGAGAACCAGACACATTGAGATCCATATGCACTACATCAGAGAACTTGTGCATGATGGCACCATTCACCTACTCTTCTGCTCATCTTCAGAACAAGTAGCTGATATCTTCACCAAAGCATTTTGTGAGAAGACCTTCAGCAATCTCAAATCACTACTGGGGATTTCTGATCATGTTGTGCAAGCATGAGTGAAGACAAGATTCTACAATTTTGTTTTACAGTCCATGTTTAAGGGAGGATTTTCCCAAGTTGGTTTTGCCTCTTTCCTTGTTTAAATGGACATGCAGTATGTAAAGGGTGACTAAGCCTTGTTTCTAGGCCCTATAATTTTCTGATATATTACTCATAATTCAGGCTTAAGCGGGGGTGTTAGAATAATCAACCCATATTTTACCCATTTAGACATTAATTTAATTATTTATGTCTTATTAGCCTAGTTCATGTGTCCCACCTTTGTGCAAGTTGTTTATTACCTATCCATAATGGTCAAACTTGCCTTATTTGACTCATGTAGCGGATGGGAAATCCCAAGGAATCAAATTTACTTTATTCCTGGCCTCCTAGGCACCCTTCTGCTTTTTCTGCTTTATTGCCTGCTTTTTCAGTGTTTTAAGGCAAAAGGAAAAGCTAGACTAGGTGAGGTTGACTAGTTTTTTGTCCTACACATCCTCCTCTCTTTTATCCATGCAAAAGCATGTATGAGCTTCCATTCCACCACTCTTTAGCTTTCCTAAGCCTTTTTTCTAATTCGTGAGCTCCATGACAGATTTGGGATCAACTTTTTACACCTATGGGGGATTTGCTTATTTTTGGTAAGCCTGCTTTATGCTAGATTTGAATTGCTCCTCATGCATTAGAATCCCTGATGTATGTTATTTATTCAACAACCTATGTTATTATAGGGTTGGATATTGTACACTGATTTAATACAGTTTAGTGTTTAGCTCCAATTTTCAGTCTCTTTGTGAGTGATTTTGCATGATCAATTGTTAAATGTTGTGAATAAAATTAATCTATCACCTGGTTCAATTTCCACATTTCCATCACTTATTATCTTTGCCAATTTCTTTATCGAATTCGTGAGGATCTTCATATATTTAGAAAGTCCTTTTTGCACATGTGGGGGATTTGACTTGATTTAGTAAGCCTTCTTTTTTGACCAATTAGAATAGAAACCTAGTGCTTTCGAATATCTCATGTAATTATATATTTGAGCAGCCTATTAATTCATATGGTTTTCTTATGTACACTTATTCAATAGACGATTAAGTTATGCTCCAATTCAGTCTCCTTTTGTGTGAATTTTCCATGTTTGATTAGCAATTTTGTGACTGTAATTGATCTATCACTTGGGTTCAATTTCCACACCTATGCTCTCCATGGTCAACAATTACCTGATGTCTCACCTGTTCTTTTTCTTCGCATTTCCTCACGAATAATAACACCAACAACATCATCAAAGTTAAGAGTCTTTGAACTAGGGACATAGTTACTTATAACCATGACCAAGCTATTCCAGTTTTTTAGAAATGAGCACAATATTAGAAGAGCCCTAACCTCATCATCAAATTTCACTTTTAAAGAAATTAATTGAATAGTAAGTATATTAAACTCATTTAGATGGTCAGCAACAGATCCACCTTCTGACATCTTCATATTAAATAAACGATTCATTAAAAATACCTTGTTGGAAGACAATGTTTTTTCGTGGAGCTTACCCAATGCGCTCATCACATCCTCTATTTTTTTTTCTTTTGAAATATTGAAAGCCACCAACAAAGCCAGGCACAGTCATATTGTTCCTAGTGCCTTTCTGTCAAGAACCTCCCATTCTTCATCCTTCATAGTCGCCAACTATTTTGCTTTTCTGCCCAATGACAAGTACAAATATTCCTCTATTTTCATCTTCCATAACTGATAGTTTTGGCCATTAAATTTCTTGACCCTAAACTTTCCCTCTTTTTCCATTTCTTCCACTTGAACTAGGAACCCTACTTTCCTGCGAGTTTACCAACCAAATAGACATTTTTTCTTTGATACCAATTGTTAGAAAACATGGCCACAAAGAAATAAGGGTTATCTTGTTAAATCATTAAACAAGATGCAAAACACATTAAAAACATTACATAGAGACACATATATAATGTGGTTCACCCAAAGGATGGGCTATGTCCACACAGAAATTGCGATTCCTTTTATTGTCATCCAAAAAGATGAAGGGATACAACCTATGGCAATATCGCTGCACTTCCTCTTCACACTCTCAGAATCTCTCTCACACAATCATAGAGATTGTTTACAATGGTATAGTACAATACAATACCCTACCCAGCCATATTATAATGCTTTTCATTTATAGGGGAAATACCATGGGAAAATACTACGGTTAACCCTATACCATGGGTTTGCAAAACTGTTGGCCAACAAACATCCCAAAAAATATTTCTGAGGGGCTCCACCCGAAACCCCAAAGTTGGGGAACAAGTGTATAGTAAACCTGGGGTACAAACATAGCTGAATAATATCTTTGGATCTGGAAAATCAGGCTCCACAACCAACATTTATTATCGATTGGGTCCTTTCTTGTCATGAGGCATTGAAAAGGTTTGATTAGTTATGAAACTGAACAATCACTCATGCAAACAGGGGAAGGGATTAAACATTGGCATGTAGAAAAGGATGGGCAAGAGAGATGACTTGTGCACTCTCTACATGAAGAGAGTTAGTGCATGGACCGTTGTCGAAGTGGGGATTGTAGAATGAAAAAGGACTCTGATTTCTTTCAAGAATATGTAGAACATAGACAAATCAAGGAGCCGAGTTTCAATAAGCAGATGCAGAAGTAGATAAAAAAAAGTGTAACAAAGTTGGTATGCACTGTTATATCTGTTTTCTACATATTGTACTAAACATGTTTAAATCTAAGGAATAAGGGTTGTAGGGTGGTGTTAGGAAAAACATGTTGTCTGCTATGTATAAGAGGAAGTGGGTACTTCCACTGAGTAGTAGCCAGAGAACTTTATTTTTTAGTGGGTTCTATAAAATCATGAGGGTTGGTGCTCTCTGTAAGTAGGAGCTTGTAAATAGAGGTTGTAGCCTCATTTGAGTAGGTGCTCAAACAAATATGATGTAAATGAATTGGATTTTTTTTTGTTAATATCCGTCTCTCTATCATGTGTGAGATTGATTATTACCATTTCTTTTGTTATACTTGTTGCATCATCATGACTGTAAATTCCTGATCTATAATAATGGTTTAAAAAGTAGAAATTGTTTAAGCTTAGAAATAATTGATCCACCCCCCCTTCCCCTCTCAGTTATTTGAAGAATCTCAACAATTGGTATTAGATTTGGTTCCTTTTATTTAAAGGTAGGTCTGTAAGCTTAAACATGACAAGATATGAATAGATTTCCTCTAATGGAGCTCTAGTACTTAATGTACAAGGATATGCATTATGGAGCATAAGAATAAGAGTATACTTATAGTCATTAGGATAAGGGGTATGGAATTCAGTAATATTTGATTACATCTCACCAAGAAGAATAAGGACTACATTTTAGAAAGAATCCAAAAAAAAAACTCAAGGGAAATGGAGGTTATATTTGATGGATTACCTGAACCTATCAAAGAAAAGATTGGACCATGTCTCTTAGCTAAAGAACTCTGGGTCAAATTGGAGAAAGTTTACTTAGCTGAAAAAATAACTGAGACAATATCTTCTAGTTTAGAGAATGAAAGTGATGATGAAGAATCTTGTAATCTTAAGGAAATCAAAGGAGTAAAACATTATACAAATAAAAATCTAGTGAAAATGACGAAAAACTATTCATGTCGATAGTAACCTCAGAATATCATTCGGAAATGGTGGACCTAAAGACAACCTACATTTGTTGGATTACCTCAACCTATCAAAGAGAAGATAGGACCATGTCTCTTAGATAAAGGAGTGGTGGACCTAAAGATAGAACTCATGAGTGCTCTTCAAGAATTGAAAAAGAGCAGAATGAAGAACAATTATTTGGAAGAAAAGTTGTCAAAATGCCAAGAAGAGCATGATACAAAATATAAAGGGTCAATTCAAATTATTATTGATTTAAAGAACTAGATTCAAGAAGCCAAGAAGATTGAATAGGACCTAGATTCGCAGATCAAAAAGAGAATACAAGAATCTAAAAGGCTTGAAGAAGAGATTATGCACCTTAGAAAGAAGCTTGATGATAAATCCGTTCAATCAAAATTTGAGAAAAAATCGAGGACTTTAGCTGATATCTTAATTAGCTAAATACCATCAAGTGACAAATATGGATTAGGATATGAGAAATAAAGGAAGCCATAATATTCCTCTTTTAGAAAACAAGATGAAAGAAGCTATGTTGTTGCACTCAAGAAGAAAGAAAGTAAGAAAACTGCTCCTCCCTCGCAAAGAACTGATATGATGCCTAGAAGACTAATGCCAAGTAGATATCAACAAATCTTCCTAGATCTTGTAATAAATTTGGACATAAATCTTGAATTGAAAAGAATATGGGAAGGTTCATGACTATAAAAAGAATTTCAGGAAGACTAAATCTAGTCATAAGAATTCTACCAAGACAAAGAATTTGAGAAGATATGAAAATAAAAAAATCCATTTAAAGCAGAAAAATAAAAAGGAATTATTTTGATATTCCCATTGTTGTCATAATTTTGGTCACAAGTTTATTGATTGAAGAATTGAGGGAAAATATAAAAGTATGAGGGGGAAACAAGACATAAACACATCAGATTATAGAAGATTAGTAAGCATGGCACCTCATGAAAATATGTGGAGAAGAAATCCAGATTACAAAGACTCAGAATAAACACAAAATTCAAACATCAGTGAAGTTTCCAAAGATGATGATGAGCATAATAGTGCTATACGTATAAGTGGCATCCATAATGAGGGAAATCAAGATGAATATATAAAGGAATACACCGATGCATATGCATATGATGAAGAATAATATAATGGTTAATTCCTTTTCTAAAAAGGTTCCTCATGAACTAGAAGAGAATCCTGAAATTAGCATTAGAAGGGATCATATACTCAAGGGAGTTAATATCAGAAAATTGCAATTGGTATTTGAAAATAGATTAATATATTTTGGTAAAAGACATTGAAAGAATATAAAAGCTATCCTCCTCGAAGACAAGAAGATACCAACTTGTTAATATTCCAAAAGAATTAGAACAACACAAGTTAGATTATAAAATCGAAGGTCCACAATCATATATTAATCATCAACGACTAAGAAATGATTCTTAAGGTCGAAGGTACAAGAATTTTAAAAGTACGAAGGGAAATCTGTAGATGTTAGATCAATGGTTAGATCACGGTCATTATCAAAACAATGGTTAAAGGGGATTTTGGTACAAAAAATTTCATAAAGGTTAGTAAATAGATTGAATCTGAAATCGATATAATTTCCTCTTTTACTTAAATAATAATCGTAGATATAAAGTGGACCCAAATCTAAAGACCGTAAAAAATTCAACTACATGAAAAATGCAAAAGATAATAATTAGGATAGGTCGCAGAATTGAAAATTAATCGCCGCTCCATGATCTCACATCAGCAGATGCGAATGATCGCCAAGGAAGATCGATGGTCATAAATTATTTCGCTACATGAAGTTGCATGTTTTCAAGTTAAGCTCCCCGGATGCATAATTATTATGAAGAACAGTTTTATACTATTTCAAATCCACCGTTGATATGGGATGATAAAGATCCAATGGTTCTGAGTTATTCAACTGGTGAAAGCATCATGACAGCTGGCTAAAGTATTGGATGCGAAATTTCTTAAAGATTCAGTTAGGTGGTCATTTCAAATCCACTCTGCTAGAACTAATCAAGCTACCTATTGAATTTTATCGCATTGGTTTGAAGTAACAGAAAAAAAACTCATCAATGGGACAAAAGGAACCACTATGATAGGGGGAGTCTATGAATTTATCATCCATGTTATCATTCAAAGAACTTGCTACAAGAAAGAAAATTTTAACTACATCATAACACAGTGGTTAATACCAAGTCAAGTTAAAAAAAAGGGAGACTAGAATGGAAAATATGATGATAGGGATGATGAAAATATCTTCTTAGGATATGATAACAAATAGAAAAGGGTACACATGTTCTAATAAGGGGATGCATAAAATGGTTGACTGTATCGAAATTAAAATCAATGAAGGAATTCCTATAAAAAATATTCAGATAAGCATTGTTGAACCAAATACAGAGGATATAGTTGAAGTTGAGGAAGAACATGTCCAAGAATCAGAATAAGAATATTCAAAGTCATATGATGAAAGAAAAAACATTCATGCATACTCAAAACAACAAAAATAAAAAAAACCACCTTCCAGAATTGTTCAGAAGAATCATCCTAAAAATATGATAATTGGTGACAAGAATAAATGAGTTCAGACAAGAAGGAAATTGATTAAAGCTTCAGAACAATATCAAGTAGCTTTGCTATATATGATTGAACCTGAGGATTTTGAAGAAGCTAGTAAGGATGAATATTGGATTAGAGCCATGAATGAAGTGCTTGATTAGATTGAGAAGAATAATACTTGGTAGTTTGTTCCTAGACCTATAGATAAGAATGTAATAGGATCTAAATGGGTGTTTAAAAATAAGATGAATGAACAGGGACAAATTGTCACGAATAAATAACGACTGGTCTGTAAAGGGTATGCACAAGTTGAGGGACAATATTTTGATGAAACCTTTGCACCAGTGGAAAGATTGTGTTAGAATAATCAACCCATAGTATTTACCCACTTAGACATTAATTCATTTATTTTTGTCTTATTTGCCTAGTCCATGAGTCCCACCATGTGCAAGTTGCTAATTGCCTATCCATAGAGGTCAAACTTGCCATATTTGACTCATGTAGCGCTTGGGAAAGCCTTAGGAATCAAATTTGCTTTATTCCTGGCCTCCTAGGCGCCTATTTACTTTTTCTGCTTTATTCCCTGCTTTTTCAGTGTTTTAAGGCACATAGGAAAGCAAGACTAGGTGAGGTGAATCAGCTTTGTTGCCTCTTCCTCCTCCACTCTTTCCTCCATGAAAAAGCATGTATGAGCTGCCATTCCACCACTCATTAGCTTGCCCATGCACTCTTGCCAATTCGTGAGCCTCATGACATATTTGGGATCAGCTTTTTACACCTATGGGGGATTTGCCTATTTTGGGTAAGCCTGCTTTATGCTAGATTTGGATGCTTCCTCATGCATTCGATTTCTTCATGTATTCTATTTATTCAGAATCCTATGTTATTACAGGGTTGGCTATTGTACACTGAGTTAATATAATTTTGTGTTACAGCTCCATTTTCAGTCTCCATTGTTGACAATTTTGCATGATCAATTGTAATTTGTTGTGAGTGAAATTAATCTATTGCTGGTCAGAATTTCTACAGATTGGAAGATATCATAATGTTTATTTCCTATTCCAGTCATAAGAACTTCAAAGTGTATCAGATGGATTTTAAGTCAACATTCCTCAATGGATATATAGAAGAAGAAGTCTATATAGAGCAATATGAAGGGTTCCAATTGACAGGAAATCCTAAAAATGTCTGGGAACTGAAGAAGGAACTATATGGATTGAAACAAGCACCAAGAGACTAGTATTATAGACTGGATAAATATCTATAGGACAAAGGATTCAAGAAAGGTACAGTTGACAATAATTTGTACAGCAAATATGAACGTGATGATTTATTAGTTGTTTTTGTGTATGTGGATGACATTACTTTTGGATTCTGTAATGATTCTTTTGTTCAGTGGATTTCTAATGCTTTGAAATAGGAATTTGATATGTCAATGACAGGATAATTGTCATTCTTTATTGGTCTTCACATTATTCAGAGTTCTGAAGGTTTATTTCTCTCTCAAGAGAAGTATTTGAAGGAGATGTTGAAGAGATTTTAGATGGAATATTCTTCATATGTTAGTATGCCTATGGTTGTTGGCTGTAAACTTAGCAAGGATGATCCCTCACCTGATGTTAATCAAAGAACATATCTATCAATGATAGTTAATCTTTTGTACATCACATCATCTTGTCGTGATATAATGCAAGTTGTTGGTATGGTAGGAAGATTTCAATATGCCCCTAAGAAAAGTCATTTGGTGGTTGTTAAGAGGATATTCAAATATTTGAAGGGCACTATGACTTATGGTATCTAGTATCCTAGAAATCAGAATATTCAATTAACCGCATATTTAGATGCTGACTGGAAAAAAATTTCAATGAAAGAAAAAGCACAAGTGGAGGTGCATTATTCTTAGGTGATTATTTATTTGCATGGTTGAGTAAGAAGCAAGGCCTGATACCTTTATATACTATAGAACCTGAATACATTGTTTCTTCCACCTACTATACACAAGTACTCTGGATGATCCAGACACTAGAATATCTAGACAGGGAGTTGTTTTATAGAGTCTTATTTAACATTGATGTCAAAGGGGGAGAATTTGTTGTTGCTACAGTTAAATAGTTGGTTATTAAAAGTACAAAATGCATCCATAATTTGAAGGTTTCCATCAATTCCAAAGGGGGGTATTGTTGGTAGTATGATTAGTATTGAGATGATATAGATAAGAAGATCATATTGTGATGTGCTTTTCATTGATGGAAACACATAGTTCCAAACATATGATCCAAATAAGGAAAGGAATCAGAAGAATAAGTAGAGGGGTAAGGGGAATCGACGGTTTATGTAGATATCAACAAGATAAAGCACTGGAAGAAAGTTTAAAAGACAAACTAATGAATAGATATGACGGTTAGGAGTGAAACTACAAAGAAATCAACGGTCCAGAAAATTACGGAAACAAGATTTTGGAGGTTAAATTTTGAGAAAAAATAAAAAGTGTGGTTCCGCATTCCACAATCCGCAATACAAATATCGATGATCAGGAAAGGATTCTGCAAAAGAGATCGGAATTTCGCAGCATTTACGGAAAGAGATTTGTGGAATTCCATTTCAACAAACTTGGGAGGGACATCCACATTATGCAATTCACAATCCAAATATCGATGGTTAGGATTGAATCCACAAGAAATCGACAGTTCAAAATAAGTGTAGAAACAAAATTGTAGGAGAAAAATTGTGGAAGTAGTTTGAAAAAATCTGGAAAACCCATAATATGCAATCAACATCACATCTAAGATCGACGATCAGGACAAACTCCGTAAGAGATTGACGGTGCAGGAGAAAAATTGAGGAAGTAGTTTGAACAAATTCTAAAAACCCACAATCTACAATCCACATCTAATCTAAGATCGACGATCGGGAAAGACTCCACAAGAGATCGATAGCGTAGAAGAGAATTGCAGAATTAGTTTGAATGAATTTGGAAAACCCAAAATCTGCAATCTGCATCTGATCTAAGATATGATTAGGAAAGACTCTGGAAGATATCGACGACACAAAAGAAAATTGCAGAAAGGGATTTGTGGAAGTAGTTTCGAAGAAAATCAAAATACACACTTGAAATCGGAAATATGTAATTTTTGAAATCTTATTTCATATTGACGAATAAGAGAGAGTCCACATGAAATCAACGGTGTGAAAGAAGTCCCGCAGAAAGAATCTTGCGGAACCAAAAATGCAAAAACTTAGATTTGTGAAAAAAGACAGTTGCAAAAGGAGTCATGGTTGTAGAAAAGGACAATTGTAGAAGTATTTAGAGTTGTGGAAATGCCATTTTTGGAAACTCATAATTGTGGGAATACTAAGGTTGTAGTAACAAATTGCTTATCTATTGGGCTCCTTCCATTTCATGAGGTATTGAATGGTTTTGATTAGTTATGAAACTGAACAGTTAGGCATACGAATAGGTGAATGGATTAAGGATTGGCATGTATAAAAGGATGAGCAAGAGCGATGACTTCTGCTCTCTTTGGAGGCAGAGAATTGGTGCATGGACCACCATCAAAGTGGGGATTGCAGAATGAAAGAGGACTCTGATTTCTTTATATAATATGCAGAACAAAGACAATAAGAGGAGCTGAGTTTGAATAAGAAGATCTAGAAGTAGATCGAAAAGTGTAACATAGCTGGTATGCATTGTTATATAAGTTTTTTTCATATTGTACTAAACATGTTTAAATCTAAGGAATAAGGGTGGTAGGTTGGTGCTAGGAAAAACATGTTGTCTTCTTTGTACAAGTTGGAGCATGTATAAGTGGAAGTGGGTACTTCCACTCAGTAGTAGCTGGAGAAATTTATTTTTTTAGTGAGTGCTAGAAAATCATGAGGGTTGGTGCTCTCTGCAAGTAGGATTTTGTAAACATAGGTTGTGTCCTCATTTGAGTAGGTGCTCAAAAAAAGATGATGAAAATGAATTGGATTTGTTTTCTGTTAATATCTATCTATGCCTCTATCATGTGTGCAATTGATGATTCCCATTTATTTCATTATACTTGCTGCATCACCATGATTGTAAATTTGTGACCTATAATAATGGTTTAAAAAGTGGAAATTGTTTAAGCTTAGAAATAACTGATTCACCCCCCTCTAATTTATTTGAATAATATAAACAATATCTCTCCCCTTCAACTAACCACCTCCCCATCCCTTCCTTTCTCTACTATATCCCTCTTCCACTCCCTCATTTTCCCTATCCGTGTCTCTTACATACTCTACCACTAACCATAACCAATTACTCTGTGTGTGTGTGTGTGTGTGTGTGTGTGTGTGTGTGTGTGTGTGTGTGTGTAAACTCCGAACCCCCAATCTTTCTCTTTCTCTCTAAAATTATGACCCCAAATCTCCCTCTCTCTCTCTCTCTCTCTCTCGTGACTTTGGGTAATCCAAAACTTAATAGTATATATTGGTTATCTTATGCATCATTTCCTTCAATACTTCACACTCTTTCACATTTTCTACTCTCTCTCTCTCTCTCTCTATCCCTCTCTCTCTAAATCCCTAACCCCAAATTTCTCTCTCTTGTTAGTTTTTCAACATTAAGCTAGCATTATTAGGATCTTTAACTAAGAGAATAACAAGCACAACAATCAAACACAAGAGACAATGAACATAGTGTTTTTCCTCGGGGAAACCATAAAGGAGAAAACCCTGCAACTTCCTCAGAAATAGAATCAGCACAAAAATAGAAAAGCCCAAAACAGTAAGTGATATCCGATAGTAGTATCCTTCTTCTTATCGAGCCCTAGTGTCTTCTCCTTCCTCAACTATGCGCTATACTTGAGTGTGTATGAGTTGTGTGCTAAATAGAGACTCCAGCTCTCTATTTATACTAATCTCAGCATGACTAAAACCCTACTAGGGATGACCTCTACTAGGAGAGTCTAATAACCCTAGTGCCCCGGAACTATGGGGACTTTAACCCTTAGACAATTGGAGGGTTACCCACAATGACTTGACATGACTTGTTTACATATAGATCCTCCTGATCGAAACATCGAGGCATGATAACATGACTCAATTACATAATAGATACATCCCGGAATAAACATCGGGTTATAAGACATAAGATACATATATGAATACATTCCGAAGTTACAAATACATCAACACTCCTTCTTAACTAGGAAGGTATTCTTTCGACACAATTTTCAGCACTGGTCTTCTTCTCTGCATCAACTGGAACATATCGTCATCTTCAAGTCTTCTTAGTCTTCAAGTCTTCTTCGTCTTCGAGTCTTCTGAGGCTTCAAGTCATATTCTTTTTCAAGTCTCCTTCATCATGGGATCTGCATCATAATGAGTACTGGCTTATCATTGCTGGATCATCACTCGATTTGGATCATCATCAAGTTTGGATCATCATCACATCTGGATCACTTGATCTGGATCATCATCGAGTCTAGATCATCATCACAACTAGATCGTCACTTGATCTGGATCGTCATCAAGTCTGGATCATCTCATCTGGATCACTTGATCTGGATCATCATATGCTATCTCATAATGGTGCTATCTCAATTATTCTCATCACAGGAAGTTCTACAGAGTCAATCCTGTAGGCCTACCCTTCATGTAGGTCTTTATTAGCACTTATATCTGACACTTAAGTCAGAATGGCGTGCGCAACTCTTACATCTGACCACATCTTGTCAGAAAGGCATGCCCAGCACACACATCTGACCTCATCTTGTCAGAAAGGCCCATCACTCACATCTGACCTCATCTTGTGAGAAAGGCTCAACACTTATATTCGACCATGTGTAAACACATCACATCGAAAAGGCTCTGCACTTACATCCAACCTCATCTTGTTGGGAAGGCATTGCACTTACATCCAACCCCATCTTGTTAGAAAGGAACAGCACTCGCATCTGACAATGTGTAAACACATCGCGCCAGAATGGCTCAGCACTTATATCCAACCTCATCTTGTCGAAAAGGATCTGCACTTACATTCGACCATGTGTAAACACATCGCATCAAAATGGCATGCACTCACATCTAATCATGAAGGAACTAATCCTATCATCGCATCAGAATGGCCCCCAGTCCTAGATTGAGCTACCTGGTAACTGACCAAGTGCCTCCATTCCTAGAATTGTAGTTTCCCTTACATCTGACCTACTCGTCAGAATGGCCAACACTCACATCTGACATGGGAGGAAATTAATCATTTAGCCATGACAAAATGGTTCATTCCTTACATCTGATCAAGTGGGAACACATCCCTCTATCACATCATAATGGCTTCTCAGTGCTAGATTCAGTTTTCCTGGTAACTGACCAGGTGCCTCCATTCCCAGAATGGAAGTTTCCCTTACATCTATCCTACTCGATAGAATGGCTAGCACTCATATCTGACATGGAAGGAACCAATCCTCTCACCATGACAGAATGGCTCATCCCTTACATCTAACCATGGAAGGAAAAAATCCTCTCACCATGTCATAATGGCTATGGGTCTCATCACTTTCTCTTGGAGGAAACCTTGATATGGAGAACACCAAGCTTCTCCCTAAAGTACTCAAACTTCAGCCTAGCCAATGGCTTCATCAATACATCAGCTATCTGTTCCTCCATCACAACATACTGGAGCTTCACTGCTCCCCTCTACACCATATTCTTGATATAGTGATACTTGATCTTGATATGCTTCGAATTGTCATGGAACACTGGATTCTCTGACAACTTCACGCAACTCTGGTTGTCATAATGTATACAAGTAGCATCCAACTGGAGATCAAATATATCAGACAGTAGCTTCCACAGCCATACTGCCTCATAACTAGCTGAACAAGCTGTGACATACTCTACTTCAACTGTACTCAGTGCCACACAGGATTGCTTCCTGCTAAACCAAGAGATCACACCTAATCCCATACTGAAGCAACATTCTGAAGTGCTCTTCCTATCGATGGCACTACCTACCCAATCTAAATCAACATAACCGTCCAGGTTAATCTTCTGATTCATCTCGTACTTGAGCCCATAATCAACTGTACCCCTTAGGTACCTCAGAATATGCTTTGCAGCAATCAAGTGAACATTTATTAGATCTGTCAAGAACTACCTCAAAGTTTTCACAACAAAGCAAATGTCTGGTCTTGTGTTCATCAGGTACATCAAGGACCCAATCATCTGATGATACATTGTGGCATCAACCGTTTCTAACGAAGCATCACTCAATAGCTTCAGGTTTGATGCCATAGGTGTGGCCATAGTCTTACAGTCCATCATCCCAAACCTCTTTAGGATCTTTATTGCATACTTCCCTTGTCCAAGGAAGATTCTATCTGCACTTTGCCACACCTCCATACCTAGAAAATAATGCATCATACCCAAGCCCTTCATTTCAAACTCAGCAGCAAGATTTCTCTTTGTATTAGCAATCAACCCATCCGAACCTGTCACAAATAGATCATCTACATATAGTAGAAGCATCACTGGATTGCCATCCTCAACCTTGTAGTAAAGTTTGGAATCTACTTTACTCTTGGTAAAGCCAAAACTAGATAGAAAGCTATCAATCTTGTCGTACCATGTCCTGGGTTCCTGTTTCAAACTATACAGGGCTTTCTTCAATCTGCACACATGAGACTCCCTGTCATGTGTCTGAAAACCGAGTGGCTGTTCTACATACACTTCCTCTTCTACTACACCATTCAGGAAAGTAGGCTTGGCATCCATCTGGTGTATCTTCCATTTCATCACTGCAGCCAGAGCAAGTACTGATCTGATGGAAGTATATCTGGATATAGGTGCAAAGGTTTCTTCATAATCTATTCCTTCCTTCTGAGAGAAATCCCAAGCCACAAATCTTGCCTTATACTTTTCAATGCTACTGTCTGCAGCATGCTTGATCTTGTAGATCCATTTGGAATTTACAACTGAGTTCTCTTTCATTCTTGGGACAACATCCCAAACATCATTCTTCATGATCGACTGATACGCTTCGATCATAGCATCCTTCCATTATTTAGATACCCGGAGCAGGATCTGGTCCTCTTTCTTTCTCTATGATTCTCTTTTGGAGAACCACATCTTTCCGCACCTTGGATAAGTTCTTGTACCCAAGCAGGTTTCCTCTTGTGAGGATTCTTCTCCAAAGGTGGATCTATAGGTCTTTGTGGTTCTTCAAGTTCTCGATCTTCTTCTTGAATTTATTTGTTCATGGTTGTGTCATGAATTTTGGTTGCTTCTGCTTCTTTAGGTTCTTCAGCATGTCTCTTTCTATATTTGTTGTAAGCTGTGCCTTCATCAAATGTCACATCCCTACTGATGTCAATCTTCTTGTATCCTGGGAAATAGATTCTGTAAGCCTTCGATCTTTTAGAGTATCCCACAAATATACCCTTCTTTCCTGAAGGAACTAATTTTGTTCTCTTCTCTTTTGGAATGTGTATGTACACAGGACAGCCGAATATTCTGAGATGGCTAACTTCTAGTTTCTTGCCAGAGAAGTCTTCTTCAGGAGTCTTTTTCTTGAGTACTCTATGTCGAGTACGGTTCTGTACGTACACAACTGTTCTGGAAGCTTCTGCCCAAAGATGCATAGGAATATCTTGATCATGAAGCATTGTTTTTGCAGCTTCCATGATAGTTCTGTTCTTCCATTCAGCAATCCCATTCTATTGTGGATTATAAGGAGTGGACAACTCCCTCTTAATCCCTGGTTCTTTACATAGTTCTTTGAGTTCATTCGAAGTGAATTATCCTCCATTATCTGATCGAAAGGTCTTGATCTTCTTTTCAGTATGATTCTGAATCAAGGCTTTGAATTCCTTGAACTTGTTGAATACTTCATCTTTATTCTTCATGAAGTAAACTCATGTCTTCCTAGAAAAATCATCAATAAAAGAAACATAATATTCATACCTGCTTTGTGAGCTTGATGACATAGGACCGCATACATCGGAGTGGATGATTTCCAAGATTCCTTTTGCTTTGCTTTCACTACTTGGAAATGTCTTCTTTGTTTTTTTTCCTTTCGCACATCCTTTGCATACCCCGTCGTATTTTGCTTGCATTTCTGGAAGACCTTCAATAGCTTTGCTTACAAGAGGTAGTGCTCTATAATGCACATGTGCAAGCCTTCTATGCCAAAGTTCACTTGGCTCTACTGTGTCATGGACCAAGGCTTGTTCTGGATGGCCCTTCAATTTGTACAAACCTCCTTCTTGTTCTCCAATCACCACTACATCATCGATAGTCTTTCCTCTTGGCCACATGATGACTTCACCATCTATGAATGCAACCCTCATTCCTTTTGCATCCAATGCTGATATGGAGAGAAGGTTCTTCTTGAGTCCTGGCACAAACAATAGTTCCTTCATTATTAGAGACTTACCAGAGTCTAGTTTATAGGAAGATTCCCCACTACCTTTTATTGGATATTGGTATTCATCTCCTAGCTTCACATTGTGAGGTGATTCATGTTCTGAAAGTCTCACAAAGGATTCCTGGAATCCAGTCATATGTTTGGAGGCCCCACTATCAATAAGCCAATCATCACTTCCATGATTAATGTTTCCCATGAGAGCAGAGATCAAAACATATTCATCCTCACTTGAAGAATCTTCACTTTCATATCTGGATCTCTTCTTGGATGGTTCATCATCCTCTGCAGCATGAGCATGATGTCTTCTCTCGCTTCCCTTCTTCTTGTGAGAGCTACTTTTGTTCTTAGGATAATCTCTAGAAAAGTGTCATTTTTCATCACATGTATAGCAAATGAACTTAGACCTATCTCTAGGCTTTCTAGAGTTATTCCTGTGATGAGAGTACTTACTTCTGTGATGGCTAGATATGGGTTTCTTGGATTTTACTGTGAGAGCTTGATATTCACTTCCCATCTTCTCTTCTTGAGCTACGATCCGAGATTCTTCTTGAGAACATTCTTCCCACAGTCTGCTGAACTTGACTAACTTCTTTCTAGCACAGATCTCTTGAATGAAAGAGTCCCATGTCCTAGGGAGACCATTCAAGGTGGTCATCATAATTTCTGCATTCTCCACTTCTTCATCTACTGCTTCTAATTGTTCCTTGATCTAAGAAACCCTTGTGAAATAAGACTGGATGGTCTTTGCATTTTGGATCTTCACATTCTTCAGTTGATTCCTCAGAGTCATCTTCTGGTTTATGTTCTTCCCTTCAAACAATTTGGTTAGGGAATCAAACAAAGCTTTAGGTGTCTTGAGAGAGAAAACCTGTGGGATAAGGTGATCCATGATAGAATCAGCAATTATCCTCTTTTCCATAACCATCTTCTTCTTATGTAAGGCCTTTGCCTCATCTCCCTCTGGAACTAGAACCTCCTCATGGATGTAGGAGTCTAACTCATTTTCTTCCACGACCAGGGAGATCCTATACTTCCATGCTCGGAAGTTATCAGATCCCTCAAGCTTTTCATCAATCTTGGTATGATGAGACATCTTAACTGAGAACCTTAAATGGAAATACAAAAGATTTTAGATCTTACCAGGTTCAAGATGTTGGATCTAAAACTTGAGCTGAAATCCTGCAGTACTGAATTAGGAGCAAATTAGGGTTTTACTTTTCCATAGTTCTGTCCACCCAAATGCCTTGAACTTTATCCCTAACTTTGATTTTGGGGAGGAGATCAATCCAGGCTTGGGATCACTGAAAAATTCCTATTCTGTGAAAATCCCTAATTTCTGGCAGCAGTGTTGGGTCCAAAACTGAAAAACCTCAGAATTGGATTCTTCTTCAACAGAAAGATGCGCTCTAGGGAGGAGAGTTATTCCACCTTAATTTTGGTGAAAATCTGTGGAGGAAGATCCACAAACTAGGAATCCCTAGTTCCCATAGCTGCACATTGTCTTTTTCTTAGGTTAGCTCTGATACCATGTTAGTTTTTCAACATTAAGATAGCATTATTAGGATCTTTAACTGAGAGAATAACAAGCACAACAATCAAACATAAGAGACAATGAAAACAATGTTTTTCCTCAGGGAAACCATAAAGGAGAAAACCCCACAACTTCCTTAGATATAGAATCAACACCAAAATAGAAAAGCCCAAAATAGTAAGTGATCTCCGACAGCAGTATCCTTCTTCTTATCTAGCCCCAGTGTCTTCTCCTTCCTCAACTATGTGCTACACTTGAGTGTGTATGAGTTGTGTGCTAAATAGAGACTCCATCTCTCTATTTATACTAATCTCGGCATGACTAAAACCCTACTAGGGCCGACCTCTACTAAGAGAGTCTAATAACCCTAGTGCCCCGGAACTGCTGGGACTTTAACCCTTAGACAATCAGAGGGTTACCCACAATGACTTGTTTACATAATAGATCCTCCCGATCAGAACATCGTGGCATGACAACATGACTCAATTACATAATAGATACATCCCAGAATAAACATCGGGTTACAAGACATAATATACATAGATGAATACATTTAGAAGTTACAAATACATCAACATCTCTCACCTCGGGGAATCCAAACCTTCATAGTAGATATTGGTTAGTTTCTACATCTTTTCCTTCAAGACTTCACACTCTTTAACATTTTCTAATCTCTCTTTCTTTCACATCAAATGTTTCTCCTGTTCAACTAACCACCTCCCCATCCCTTTCTCTCTCTCTATATCCCTCTTCCACCCACTCATTCCCCATATCTTGGTCTCTCACCTACTCCTACCACTAACTACGACCACTGAATCTCTCTCTCTAAACCCTTAATACAAAATCTATTTATGTGTGTGTGTGTATCTTCGGGGAATCCAAAACTTCATGGTAGATATTTGAAAATTTTGCATCTTTTCCATCAATACTTTAGACTCTTTCACATTTTCTACTATCCCTCTCTCTCTCTCTCTCTCTCTCTCCATGGAATCCAAAACTTGATAGTAGATATTGGTTAGTGTTTGCATATTTTCCTTCAAGACTTCACACACTTTCATGTTTTCTACTCTTCCTCTCTCATGTCATCTTTCTCTCTCCCCTTCCACAAACAACCTTCGCATCCCCTTCCTTCTCTTTACATCCCTCTTTCACCCCCTCATTCTCCATATCCTGATCTCTCACCTACTCCTACCACTAACCACCACCACCTTATCTCTCGCTCTCTCTAAACCCATAACCCCCAATATCTCTCTCTCTTGGAATCCAAAACTTCATAGTAGATATTGGTAATCCTCTACTTCTTTTCCTTCAATAATTCAGCATATTTCATGTTTTCTACTCTTTCTGGGAGCTTTCTTAATCCCATATAAGGATTTCTTCAACTTGCACATATGAGACTCCATCCCATGAACCACAAATCCATCGGGAATAATAAATATAAACCTCTTCCTCTACCTCACCATTGAGGAAGGTTGTCTTCCAATTCATCTAGTGAAACATCTATCCTAGAACAGATATAAGTGATATCACAACTTGAATAGTCGTGTACCTGGCCACATGAGGGAATGTCTCCTCATAATATATTCCCTCTTTCTGAGAAAGGACACAAGCAACAAATATGACTTCATATTTTTCAATGTTTCCGTATACAACATGCTTGATCTTGTAATCTATCTAGAACTAACTATGCACTTCCCTTCAAGTTTTGGGACAACTTCGAAAACATCATTCTTTAATACAGACTAATATTTCTCTTCCATTCACTAGTATAAAAATGGGTGATAAATGACCAGGAGACCAAAAACGTTGGTCATCAAGTGAAATAAATGACCAAACCACCAACAATATTGGCCACCATAGTGTTTTTAAGTGAGATATGATCAAATTTGAGCAATTTTAAGTGATCACAACTAAAATGACCAAAAAAAATAACTAATTTAATGGTGGAATAAAAAATATGAATGTATGGTCTAAGTTAATTATTATATAAGATGAAACCCTCCATGTTTTAAGGGATGACACCAACTATAATTTCTGAAAGTGCAAATATATAAAATCAAATTAAGACTTGACTTGTAAACATGCAAAAGTATACATCATGACCTTCTAAAATAATTAATTACTTGAAAGGGAAGAATGATCCATGATATTTAGCCTGCAGATCCATTTACTTGGTAGTATAGTGTTGATTCTCAACATCAACATGATTCTGAACTGTCGAAACATGATGTCATAGGTGAACCTACTGAACTATTTTGCAAGATCATTCCATATGTACCTTCACATCTAGTTCGATATGCTCATCATGTTGATATCTTATTTCAGCATTTTATCTTTCATATTATTCCTTTGACATATCCGCCAAGTTGCATCATGTGTGTCATCATACTATGATTGAATCAAGTCTTGGATATTTATCATCATTACATTTCATAATTTTAATGCCATGGAATTGGTGTCATCGTGTTTGAATCATTGTATTGGTCATGTTCATAATTTTCTTAAACAAAATTATTTTCATTTGACTCTCTCGGTAATCTGTTAAAGTTTCAGCAAGTTCATGTATTTTACATCATGTTAGAAAAAAATTGTTAATTTCACAACCTCCATTAATTCTCCATATGCATCCATTCAATATGGTTCTTATTATTCCTGAGCTTTAAAGGTTATAAAGTCTTGATTTGGCCCCTCCCTTGCAAAAATCATCAATATCCTCCATTTTGAAAAGAAAAAAAAACCTCCCTTTTTGTAAAATCTCCATGAATAATAATATGAACAATAATTTTTATACCCTCATAATTCTAACCCCTTTCACTTTCTCTTTCGCATTTAAAATAAAGAAAAATTTAAAACCTTTATTTTCCCTATATCCCTATTAACTCTGCGTTTCACTCATATATGATGGGCGTTCGCATGAAGTTGGTTCCACTTTTTAGTGCCACTTCAGAAATCGGAAATGCACTTTCGAACTGTAAATCAAGAATGCATATGTGTTATTGATGGTACGTTCGAAATAACCCGAACCCAAACACAAGGCACATATGAGTTATTGATGGCACGTTCGAAATAAGACGAACCCAAACACAAGGCTAATGTTAGTAAGGAAGTATTGCATATGCGTTTTGTAAAAGTTAAATATCGCATATGCGATATGGATACAATGCATTTTAATTAACGGGCAGTTTTTTTACATGATCTCCAAAATGCATATGCGATTTAGTGCTCACTAAATATGCAACTTGATTGATCAATGCTTATCAAATATTAAAGTATTAAATATCAAATGCATATCAAACTTGGACTAAAATATGTTAAACTTCTATAACCTTACAATGGATCCCATACCAATGGCTAAGACCTCCAAACCTATCCTTGGACCATGGTAGTCTCTATGATGATAATGATCACGAATAGTATGACTATGATGATGATGATGAGGATGAGGGTGATGATGATGATGATAAGGATGATGATGATGATGATGATCACGATGACGATGATGATGAAAAATGATGGTGATGATGATGATCACGATGACGATGTCGATGATGATGAACAATGATGGTGATGATAAGGAGGAGGAGGATGACTATGCTGATGATGATGAGGATGAGGGTGATGATGATGATGAGGATGATGATGATGATGATGATGGCGATGAAGATGATGATGACGATGACGATGGTGATGAACAATGATGGTTGATGATGATGATGATGAATAGGATGATGATGCTGATGAGGACTATGATGGTGATGATGATGATGATGTTGATGATGAAGATGGTGATGATGACAAGGATGATGACTATGATGATGATGATGACGATGATGATGATGATGATGAACAATTATGGTGGTGATGATGATGAACAATGATGGTGATGAGGAGGAGGAGGAGGATGATGACTATGATGATGATGATGAGGATGATGATGACGACGAGGATGATGATGATGATGATGATGATGACCATGACGACGATGATGATGATGATGATGACCATGATGATGATGATGAGGATGAGGGTGATATTGATGATGATGAGGATGAGGATGATGAGGATGATGATGATGAGGAGGAGGAGGAGGATGGTGATGATGATGATGATGACGATGAGGATGATGAAAGTGATGATGATGAGGAGGAAAATGATGATGGGGAGGACGACGATGATGGTGATGATCATGATGAGGATGATTAGGATGATGATGGTGATGATGATGATGATGACGATGATGATGAACAATGATGGTGATGATGAGGAGGAGGAGGAGGATGACCATGACGATGATGATGAGGATGAGGGTGGTGATGATGATGATGATGAATAGGATGATGATGATGATGATGATGATGACGACGAGGATGGTGATGATGATGATGATGATGATGATGAGAATGATGATGATGATGATGATGATGATGACGATGACGATGATGATGAACAATGATGTTGATGATGAGGAGGAGGAGGATGATAACTATGATGGTGATGAGGAGGATGAGGGTGATGATGATGATGACAATGATGATGATGATGAGGATGAGGTGATGATGATGATGAAGATGATGGTGATGATGATGATGATGAAGGTGATGATGATGATGATGATGATGATGACAATGATGACAATGATGATAAAAAATGATGGTGATGATGAGGAGGAGGATGATGACCATGATGATGATGATCAGGATGAGGGTGATGATGATGACGATGATGACGATGACGATGAACAATGATGGTGATGATGATGAGGAGGAGGATGATGGCCATGATGATGATGATGAGGATGAGGGTGATGATGATGATGATGATGAGGATGATGATGGTGATGATGATGATGAACAATGATGGTGATGATGAGGAGGAGGAGCATGATTATGATGATGATGATGATGACCATGATGATGATGATGATGATGAGCATGATGATGATGATGAGGATGAGGGTGGTGATGATTATGAGGATGATGATGAGGATGATGATGATGACGATGATGATGATGATGAACGATGATGGTGATGATGATGATGAGGAGGATGATGACTTTGATGATGATGATGATGATGATAATGATGACAATGATGATGATGATGAGAATGAGGGTGATGATGACGATGCTAATGATGAGGATGATGATGATGTGGATGATTATGGTGATGATGATGACGATGATGAGGATTGTGATGATGATGATGATGATGACGATGAGGATGGTGATGGTGATGATGATGACGATGATCATGATGATGACAATGACGATGAACAATGATGGTGATGATGAGGAGGAGGAGGAGGATGACCATGACAATGATGATGAGGATGAGGGTCATGATGATGATGATGATGATGATGATGATGAACAATGATGGTGATGATGACGAGGAGGAGGATGATGACCATGATGATGATGATGAGGATGACGATGATGATGAGGAGGAGGAGGAGGATGACGATGATGATGATGAGGAGGAGGAGGATGAGGATGATGATGATGATGATGATGACGACGACGACAACTATGATGAACAAGGATGGTGATGATGATGAGGAGGAGGATGATGACTATGATGATGATGACGAGGATGAGGGTGATGATGATGATGATGACCAAGATGATGATGATGAGGATGAGGGTGGTGATGATGATGATGATGATGACGATGACGACGATGACGATGATGATGAACAATGATGGTGATGATGAGGAGGAGGAGGATGGTGGCTATGATGGTGATGATGAGGATGAGGGTGATGAGGATGACCAAGATGATGATGATGAGGATGAGGGTGGTGATGATGATGATGATGACGATGATGACGACGATGACGATGATGATGAACAATGATGGTGATGATGATGATGACAAGGATGACCATGATGATGATGAGGATGATGCTGGTGATGATGATGACAATGATGAGGATGATGATGAGGATGATGACGATGACGATGATTATGATGATGATGATGATGAGGAACAATGATGATGATGATGACGATGATGATGATGACAATGATGATGATCGCGATGATGATGATGATGATCATGATGACTATGGCTATGATGATTATTATGATGATGATGACGATGATAGTAATGAGATTACACCCGCTTACTATAAATACTAATTGCTAAATCTTGAAAACCATCGAAATCTTTAATACACATATAAACACTCATTACACTGGTGGCCACACACTTGTTTGAAGATTCCTAGTACCAGATGATCTGTTCTATTCTATGGACCATACATTTTCTTACATCGATGAACAACCATCCACCCCTCATATCTCTCCCATCCCCCCAATATATCTCCCATAACAATCCCTCCCTTCCCCTTATATTTCTCCTCCCTTCATCCCCCCATATATGTCCCCTACCCATCCATCCCTGCCATGATTCCCTCTACACCTTCCTCTCCCTCCTTTGACTCGCCGCCCCCTCTTAACCAATGTAATGTTGGGCCATGAGCCACCCCATAGACCGTCTGGATGGAATATTGGGAGTCTAAATTGTATTATAATGGGATAAGGATGACATTACTCTTTTTTACTCTCATACCAAATTTGTTAAGCAAAAATGCATATGCGTTATAGCTTATGCATATTGCATATGCGATATTAATAAGCTATAACGCATATACGTTATAACGCATATGCGTTTTTTTAAAATTAAAATAATCGCCGAGAATAAGGTTTGGCATTATGTTCGGAAATAGCTTCGGACTACTGAACCTATTGGCTAGGAAAAATAAACCAAGGCTATTGCTTGTCTTTTAGAACTCTATCAATATGCTCAGTTTCAATGGCGTGTTTTGCTATGACAGACATAATATTTTTTTATGAAAATTTAGAATATTTTAGAGTATGATCTTACGATTCTGAATATGTAATTTTTTCCTTCCAAAATATGTTTTATTTATTTATTTTTATTTTTCTAAATCACACACATCGGTTTTCAAAAATAGATACATCGATTGTTTTTTATATAGCTTTTAATTTACATCACCATTTCTCAAGAAAACTATATGGTGCACTAGAGGAGAGCAATCTCTACGATCTTATATATAGAAATCAAGGATTTCATTAATTTTTTCCCCTAAAGTGTTGCACCCACACATAACGTTTTCATTTCAAGCTTTTGTGACTTCAATAATTAATAGTAAAAAACATAATCAATGAAAAATTCTGAATAAATAGTGTTGTAATAGGCCCATATGTCCTTTATATATCTGCAAGAATTTATCCCAAATTGACATCATTTACCTCATATATTGCTACACCCGCACAAACATATATGTTAAGATGTGCTGAAAATTTGAAAACCCAATTTCACGGAAACTAATTTTATAATCATTTACACACATTCTGTTTGCATAAATGCTATATATTATGAAATCTGATTCAATTACGTATCTTTTGTCTTTTTACTTCATCTTCAAATAAGTTAGGGAAGTACCCCTGATTGTCACCTAAAATCAGAGTTTCCAGGTTTTTCTAGTATTATGTGGCATCTAAAGTGTCTATAAAGGAGTCCATGATTGTGCATCAACCCTAATATATAATATATCAATATATTATATAGTTATTATATATATATTTATATAGTTAATAATATTATTTAATAATATTTAATAATATTTAGTACAAGGTATGTTTAATATCTAATATGCAATGTTGATTCATCGACAATTTCCTTAGTATTGATAGCCTTTCGTGGTGCCTTCACCAGAGCTACAGTATTGATCGACTTTCATGACTCATTCAATGGAGACAAACTATTGACATCCTTTTGGTCTATGGCTCAACCTATTGATTAAACAAAACAGAGGATTGGTAAACCTATATATTACTTACTATGCATTTTAAATCTTATGAACAGGTCAAGGACTTAGGATCCAAACCCTCTTTGGATTTGGAAAGAGAACGGCATTGACGTTTTGTTGGAGCATTCATCGGTATTGGTTAGTTCTAAAAACATTCAATCCAGTTAACAAATCAATCATTTTGTATTCTTTTAACTTTTCATACTAAAACCATTCAATCTAGTTAACTATTTAATCATTTTCTATTAATTTAACTTTCAATTCATTTTGCAAGAATGAATGGGTAATCACTAACATGTTTCAAGGATACAAAGGAAATACCCATGTGAGGAATTAACTTGTACAAGTACTTCCAAATATGCATTAGTGATGGATGAGTGATCATCGCTAAAGAGCCTTGGAATTTCCAGATTGAAGAGAATTTCACTTGCGTAATTAGTGGTTCATCGTGCCATCTTTGAAGGAGGGAATGTTTTCAAGTTTATTTTAAATGATGTGTTGCTAAATATCTAGCCACACCACATCACAAGCCACCACATCACTACATTTGGTAAATTTCTTGAGTTCAGTAGTCATAAATGATTTCTCCTGAATAACACATATTGTGAGAATAGATAGATGGTTACTTATCATATCATGTTTCTCCAAACTGAGATCATCTCGTACAAGCAGAAAGCATGAAGAAAATTGCCACTAAAAAATGTAGGAAATCACGTCCAAGATCATTACCATAATTAGCCACAATTTGACCGAGATAGAGAACAAAATGCCATGTGATTTGAAGGATTAAAAAAACCACCATCCATAAAAGTAATTCTTTTATGGTAACTACACCCTTTATTTCTCATGAATATTAATGGTAATATATGAATATATAATTAATATAAAGTTATTATATATAATTACAATATGAATATGTTATATATAGTTATTATATATATTTAATATATTAATATATTATATAGTTATTATATATATTAGGTACATTATAGTGTTTAACATATTTTGTCATAACCATTGTTATTAAATAGATTAGGTTTATTTGATTTAGTTAGTTTTTTGTAAATTTAGATTTATTTTTAATGAATTTATATGTGGAATCATTTCTCAAAATGTAAGGTTTGGATTAGTGGTTTTATCGGCATTCATCGACCAAAAATTAAGTGGTTGTTCTAGTTTATATATGTAATATAGTAATATTACTATTAACACATTTCAATATTACTATTATAAATTTAATGATGTTGATTCCAGTTAAAATCAACTTACGATTTCAAATATTGCTTGAAAGGAATTTCTTCATAATGTATGTTTATTAGCAATATTTGATCTCTTGTTTGAACATAAGGATTTTGTTGGGGAAAACCCATATATTAATTTTATATAAATTTGTTCATTATAATTTTTTTGTTATTATAAAAACAACATAATTTATAATGTGTCATTTGCATCATTTGTTGGAGGAACATGCAAAGAGTGGCCCAATGCCATGCATACCACTTCTTACTATTCTATACACGAGACACCCACTTAGAGAAATTCATGTGTGCCAGGTTCTTTACACAAAATCCTTGTGAAGATCTTTTATGTAGTATATCCTAAACTCATACCTTTTTCACGTTGAAATAATAACATTTGCTTCCTTTATATCCTTTCCAGTTAGATCTCAATTTTTTCAACAAGGAGCAATGGATTTTGCATTATCCAGTCAAGACATTTTTTTATGACAATGATGATGATGATATATTTAATATGAACTTTGATTCTTAGTTTAAGGGTGTTAGCTTGATGGGAGGGAACCTTCCTTATAGGAAGGATTTTTGTGGTTCAATTTCTCCATGCCCTATTAACATAAATCAATGATGAATTAAATGATGAATTAACAACAATAAATGAGTAAATAAATGACTAATTAACAACAATCAATGACTAAATAAATGACTAGTTAACATCAACCATTGACTAAATAAATGACTAGTTAACAACAATCAATGACTAAATCTACTGGCAAACAAAAATAATTAATAACCAAATAAATGACTAAATAGCATCAATTAATGATAGAATAAATGATTATGTATATGACCAACTCGTGGAGAAATTCAAATAATTTATGACCAATTGATAAATGACCAATTTGGTTGTGTGATCAGTGACTGAAAATTAATGAACAATGGTCACGTGACAAAAATTAGTCATTTATCACCCATTTTTAGTCATTTTTGTAGTCACTCATCACCCATTTTCTACTAGTGATTGCATACTTCCAAACTTTATGCTTTGCAACTTCTTCATAGGATGAAGGTTGTAAATCACTGATGTGACTCATATGTGAAACATACCCTCAATAATATCTATCAGGTTTCTTTCACTCTTTGGAAGACCCCACTAGTGCTCCATGTCTCTATGCATCTTGTAGTATCAATGCAGACCTCCTCTTGGTAGGAAGTTCATTAAATAATTCTAATGGTTCATCAGGGAATAGCAAATATGATAACTTTGTATGATTCTCCCTATGAACATCTGAATGGGGAGAATTAGTATTTGGGTCCGCTGAAATAGGAGTCTCATGCTCCTTTATGTTTGTGTCATACTAAATATATTTTGATCACTTAAATGCTTCCTCTTCAAGGAAAGTCACACCTTGACTTACCTCAATGCATCTCTAACCTAACACATAAATAATGCAAGATTTAGATGATTCGCTATAACCCAAAAATTTCCCCTTATTTCTCAAAGGATGGATCTTAGTCCTCTTTTTTGTCGATACATGAATTTATACATGAATCCGAAAGATACTCATGTGTGAGATGTTTGATTTCTCACCAGTAAACACATGTTCAAGTGTCTTCTCATCCAGAATGACATGTAGACTTCTATTATATATATACACTATTATACTAGTGGCTTCTACCCATAATTCGGAAGAAAAATATAGTTCATGCAAAATGGATTTTGCAGCCTCACATGCAGTTCTGTTCTTTCTCTCAGCAACCCCATTTTGTTGGGGGTTGTATTAAATTATCGATTGTCTACAAATTCTTGCATCACCATAGAACTCATTAAAATCATGGGAATCAAATGCACCTCCATTGTCATACCTCAAAGCATGGATGTGCTTTCATGTCTAGTTCTCTACTAAGGATTTAAATTCCTAAAACTTTTTAAAGCTTTCACTCTTAACCTTTAGGGAATTAAATCCATGACTTTCTATATAAGTCATCAATAAATAGTACATAATATAAATAACCACTTAGGGAAGGTGATGACATGGGACCACATACATCAAAGTGTATTAAATCTAAAATCCATTTGGATCTAGTATTACTTATAGAGAAACTCTTGTTAACGTTCTTCCCAAGTGCACAACCCCTACATACACTATCATGCTCAAAATCAAATATGAGAATCCCTTTCACCATTCATTGTAATCGTGCTAGTGCTTTGTAGTGGAGGTGGCCAAGTGTCATGTGCCATATCTCACATGGATTGATAGTGTGGGTAACCATGTATTGTATATACGTCTTGGGAACCTTATAGAGTCCTGTCTCTCGAACACCAAAAATAAATTCAAAGTTCAAGTCTTTGTTCTTCAGCCATAGAAGTGCTTGATTATCCATGAAGATAATATATAAGATATTATCTTTAAGAACTGAAACTAATAAAATGTTTTTCTTCAATCCCGGGACATAAATAATTTCCTCCACATGTAAAACATCTCTTTAACTTAGTCAGAAGGAGGTGTATCTAAATCCTTGTATTGAATAGGTTGAGTTGTCCCCCAACTCTACCATGTATGTGAACTTATTCTCTTTTAGGTGAGAGATGTAACTCCTATATCCATACATGTTCTTGGATGCGCCACTATCAATCAACCATGTGTATTCACTTGTGATGATAATCCAGAAAGTGTCGAGACAAGGTAATACTCCCTCCTTGTCTCATTTTCCTTTGGTGCATTCTTTTGAGGAGTTTCATCTTCTACTGCGGCAGAAGCATGAAACCTTCCTTTACAATTTTTTTCTTTTCTTTGAAATCCCTTTCATAATGGTCCTTCTTGTCACATTTGTAGCATCTAATATTTCACTTGTAAAATTCCTTGTTGACCACATTCTTCTTCAAATGGAAAAACTTCTATTGAGAGAATTTCTTATTGCCTTTCTTCATCCTTATAGTAGCGGAAATATTTTATTCTTTGGTGCACACTGACCTGCTCTGGATTCGCCCCTCCTTTTAGAGACATTCATTCAATAACCTTTCAAAGTTACATTGTACCTCCCATCCATTTATAATAGCCAAGAATGTATCCCATGAGGATGGGATACCATCAATGGGAGTTTGAAGAAGATCATATTCATCCACCCAAACTCCAATACTAGCAATTTTATTTCTTACCTAAGAGATGTTGGTGAAGAATGATTCCAGAGTCTTTTCCTTCTCCATATTTATATTCCAAATCTTATTATTTATCTCCCTCTTTTGGCTTGGGTTCTTCTTCTCATATAGGTTTGTCAGTGTATCAAAACAATCGTTGGAAGTCTTCAACAGAGTGATCACATAATTCAATGTTTCCTTAACCAAATCATAAATTATTTGTTTGGATT
Organism: Pseudotsuga menziesii; assembly: GCA_001517045.1. NCBI lineage: Eukaryota > Viridiplantae > Streptophyta > Pinopsida > Pinales > Pinaceae > Pseudotsuga > Pseudotsuga menziesii. The sequence goes on along the minus strand of LPNX010448591.1, from coordinate 315,822 downwards.
TATATTGGTTCTTATTGAAGTTTATGCACCCTTAATTCGATGTATGGCCCTCCACCACTGTGTATATATATCCATTTAAGTCATGTTCCTCGAGTATGTTCAACACCCTCACCTTCCAAGTGTTGAATTTAGAAGCATTATCAAAATGGTCATCTGATGAAACATAGATCGATTCCATGGATCTCAATTGTTTTGCTAAACTCCATACGATCTATGTAGGATTCTAGTTTTGTTGCAAAACAAAGCTCCTTCATGCCCTGAGCTCTAATACCATTTTAATGTTTCAGAAAATATAATGATCTTTGAGATTTAAAACTTTATGTTTGGAAATACTGAACACTTGAATCAATGAACCAATCAATCACATGTGTTTATGCCAGAAATTGTTTCCAGACTACAAGAAAACAAGCCAACATAATCTCAAATATTTCAATCAAACAAAACTAGGTTTTTAGGGTTTTTTAAAGGGTTTTCTGGTTGTGAAGTTTGGTGACAAGAGGGAATGCATTCATAACCAAAATAAGAACTAAATAGAAAGCATAGAAAAACTGATATGCATAACATAATAACCATGTATCCAACATAAAATTACATTAAAGTTCATCCAAAAATGGAAAGCACTACAACCATAAAAACTATAAACTAGCAATGAAATTACCAACTGTGTAGCTAAACAAGCTATAAATGAAGCCAAAGAATAGACTGAACGGTAAAATGGAGCATATATTTCATAATCAGTTCCTCAAATACACATGAGAGTCATATACTTAGCTTATCAACAAGTCAGGAGACCTCCTCTAGCCAGCCAAAATTCGAACCCCTAGTCCTCTTTGTGACCTCCCTTAATACTATCTTTCAAAACTCAGTTAAAAGATAAACCCTAATTGCTTTTTAGCCTATTATCAAAATTGTTTTATCAAAATAATTATTACAAAAATATTCTTCAAAACATAACAAATAACTGATTTTGTTAACAAGCCTCATAGATCTTTAGCAACCTCTTCTAACAAAGCTATCCCTTCTAAGGCTCGAGCCTTTCTCCTAGCCTTCAGCTGCTCTGCTTCCATCTCTGTCATTCTTCTAGTAAGCTCTTCATTTTGTTGCTGTAGATCTCCAATGGTCTGTTTTAACCCTGTAAATTGCAACTCTGTACTTCTTTTTCTTTTTAATGCCTCTTTTGAGACTGCAATTATTTCCTGATAGTGATTATTCACCTCTTCTAGGTCTTCTCTGAGTCTTTTATTGGCCATAATCAAACCATCACTTGTCTCCTGCATATATTCCACTTGATGTTTATACTGCTTTATAGTTCTTTGTAAATTTTCTTTCTCTGAATCAAATGCTTTATTTCCTGTTATACTTTGCAGCTCATTAGAAAGCCATGGAATGTTAAGTTTTTTATAGATTTCTTCATCTTCAGGCAGCAACTCTATAGGAGTATCATGAAAATTTAGGTTTTCTTGAGTCTCAGTTTCACCAGGAACATTTTCATCAACCATTAGTTTGTTTTCTGAGTGAGAAACCTCTATTTCATCTTTTTGTTGCTCTTTTAACATTTGACCTCGTATTTCCAAAAATACATCAGACAGTTTGGTCTCAGTGAGGCTAGATTCTTTTGCTGATTTCATTGGTTGTTTCCCTTTGTTTTTACCCTTACCAACATCCAGCTTTTCATCAGAGGAGGATTCATCAATCACAGTTACCCCCTCTTTATTCAATTTAGGGTTTAGTAATCTCTTCATGTTTAGCCTGAGCTTGTTCCTGGGTCTAGTTTTTGGTCTCCACCCAGAAGCAAGTTCTCCCACCATTTTTAAAGTTTTACCCTGATAGATGACAGAGGCAAATTCCATAACTTTAAGCTTCTTTTTCTTTGGTACTGTTATCCTATTTTCTTGGCTATGAAACTCTTTTTTACTGCACACCCTAGTTTTATCAATGACAGGAAGCTTATCCTCCTCTAACAAGTATGTCTCATCCTCTAACAAGACTGTAATTGGACTTTGCTTTTGGACTTTAGTGTATTCTTCATCACCTGAAACTTTCTATGTGAGTATAATCTTACCATCAACGAATGTCTCTGCTGGTGCATCATTCTGAACAAGCTGAGTCTCCTTGTTAATAAACTGCAAATCTTTGTTCTTACTGTCATCTAGATGTTGTTTGGATGTACAATCCTCTTTTGCAGGTTCTGCAACTTCTTCCAATTTAACATAATCTTCATTTTTAACCTTTATTTTCTATCTTAACTTTTTTATCAAGGTCTATCCCTTATCAGCTTGCTTTCTAGTGGATTGTCCTTCCTGACTATTCTGGAACCCTGACCAAAAAAGGAAATATTCCCAAGTTTTTCTTTCTTTCTGCAAAACACTGTTGATAATAAGTTTGATAAGTCCATGGTGAAAGATGGAATTTCTAGTATGATCTTGGTGTTCTTTGATTCTACTGGACATCTTCTGTAGGCTCTTTAGCAAGAAGAAAGGCAGGTTCATCTTGTATTCACTACTAAGGTGTTGAAGGAACCTGAAATGGTATTTGAAGATGAAGGCATACCTTCCTTCACATGTGATGTAACTTTTTAAAACCTTGATAGGTTCTACCCATTCAGCTATGAAGTTATGGATGGGCACTCCCTTTCGCCAATCTGAACAATACCAGGCAATAGATACCTCTGTGCATTAAAAGCAAATGACACTTTATTAAACCAAAGCTCTCCTTCATTTTTAACCCCTGTTGCCTCAGCCACCAAATCTGTGGTCAATTTGAATTTCAAAGTATCAAAAGATACAATATCTTTTTCATAACACTGAGCAAACTTGTGGGAGACTTTAGCATTGTATCCATCAATTTTCTTAAAAAAGATCAGCCATCCAGCATTTTCAAATAGTTCAGCACATCCTGGAAATTTATCTACCCAACTGAGATTAGTGGGATCGGCCCTATTGGTTTTCCCACTCCTCTTCATCTTTTGTATGGTTTTCAACACATGTTAGTAATCTTACAACCTATTTTTCTTCAAATTTGCACAGTCTTGGCAGTCAATTTTCCTTCAAACTCTCACAATCTGTTTATCTTCACTTTTACACAGTCTATCCTATCACCAGTTCAGGAAATGCTTTTTGCCAAGTTTCAATAATTTGGCTTAATCACAGAACCAAAAATCTCCAACAGTGCTACTCTGAACTTTACTAACTCAAACGATGCCTGTTTAGATATTTTGACTAATATCTCATCATTGAAAGTTTTTTGAGTAAGTAAATTCATGTCTTCCTTTAAAAATTTGACATCATGGGGCTTATCAGAAAAAACCCCAATTTTAACAAGTCATGACAAAGGTCATGCGGGATACCTCATTCAAAGCTGAATACAAGCATTGGAAGTTGATTCCTTGACCAGCTAGGTGTCGAATTGAACGTTCCAGGTGTCTTCAACCCTCTAGATCGCTTCTAACTGTCACCGCTGGGAAACCCTAATTCTTCCTTCAACTGTCAAATTCTTGATTTTTCAGCAATATGTCTCCACCATAGCATTCACTAGCTTCGTAATCTTTAGTTTGAGAACCTATTCCCAAAAATTTTGCCGCGTTCCACTCTCTGTCTTGATTTGCCATGCATTTGCATCGAACTGCCACGATTTCCCTCACATTATGACCAAACACCTGTTTACATGATTATCCTGGCAAGACATGTATCAAACCTACTAATTGATGTGATTAATCACCTTAGGAATGAAATCATTGAAAAAATCGGAGTGAAAAATGACCAATTGGGCACTCGTGACTTTCTTGTAGTGCGCCAGTGCATTATTTTCACTCTTGTGCTACAAGAAAGTTCAAACATATAATTTATGTCATTTGATCATTAATCCAGCTTTAAAACTCAGTTTATATGATTAATCTTTGATCTTAGTGTCATTGAAGAAATCTTTGATCTTAGTGTCATTGAAGAAACCATTAATCGAAATACACCCTATAGAACCCTTCAAAAATGAACTCTACACAAAATTTTCATAAAAGCAAGATTTAAAAAACATAGGAAAAAAAAACCAAAAATGATGAAAACCTAAAGGCATAAACTCAAGTTTGAACTCTAATCCAAAATTTCCTAGAAGTAAGAACATTAGAAAATTTTAAAAACACAAACAAAATATAAAACTAAAGAAGACAAATTCATGACTTAACATCTGGATCTTGCTGCGGGATGAAGTCCTCCTTGTGAGGCTTCAAGAACCTATAGACCAATGCCTTCTTTTCTACTACCTGCTAGTCTGTAAAATTTCCATTGGGTTATGGAGTCCTTATTGTGTTTTACTCACACCAGTATATACAATGAAAAACTAAAATTCCCCTAAAAAACTATAGAAATTCTTGAGGAATCATCTATTAACTGGACTTGACAATTCCTCACCCTCCAAAGACTGCAGGACAAAAGTGTTATTTTCCAAAAACTTAGACACTAGGAAAGGGCCAAACCAAAGATTGTCAAATTTGCCATGTTTCCCTTTTTGCTCTTTCCTGGCATCCCACCTCATAACCATATTACCAATCGAGAAAGTGTTATCTTTGATTTTCCCCATCAAATCTGTTTTTAATCTTCAATCTGTATAACTATGCCTTTTCTTCCACTTTTTCCCTGTTCTACTGCAACTCTATCATCTCATAAATCCTTCTCTGCATATCATTAGGTTCTTCCTGACAATTCTAAAGAAACTTCATCACTGGAATACCCAACTGAACAGAAAAAATTGCATCTGTACCATACACTAATTGGAAAGGAGAAGTTCCAATTGCTTGTTTGACTGTTATTCTATCATCCCATAATGCATACTTTAGCATAGAATCCCATGATCTCTTATTATGCTTTAGCAGTTTCTTGATACTCTGAATGATATTTTTATTTGAGGATTCAGCTAAACCATTACCTTGGGGATAGTAAGGAGTCGAATGTTTTAACAGGATACCATTCTTTTCACAAAATGCTTCCATTGCCTTAGACTTAAAAGCTTTTGCATTATCTGTCACTATTTTTCGAGGACACCCAAACCTACTGAGGATATTTTCTTCAATAAATTCCATAATCACTTTATCTGTGGCATTCCTAGTAGGGATAGCTTCCACCCATTTGGTAAAGAAGTTTGTTGCAGTTAAAATCCACCTGTGCTGTCCTGAGGAAGATGGACTTATCTCTCCTATAAAGTCCAAACCCCATTGCTGGAAAGGAGCACTTACTTCAATTGGTTTCAAGGGTAATGACAACAATTTTTGTTTGCCAGCAAAATTCTGACAAGGGATACAGGTTCTTACCTGCTGATATACATCTGCAAATAAAGAGGGCCAATAATACCCAGCTCTTAAGATCTTGTATGCTGTTTCCTTCCAGTACTTGTGACCTCCACAAGCACCTTCATGAGATTTAGAAATCACTCTTTCAATTTCAGATTTATCTAAGCACCTGAGTAGAATACCCCCTAGGTCCTTCCAAAATAACTGTTGTTCCACTAAACAATACTTAGTAGTTCTTAACTTCAAAGATCTGGCATCTTTTCTATCTAAATGCTCAGGACATTGCAAATATAACAAAAAATACACAATGTCTGCGTACCATGCGGATGCTGAATAAAAGTCCATAATCTTCTCTTTCTCCAACTCTGCTTGATTTTCTTCTTGAGCTAGCTCTTCTGCCATCACATGCAGTCCTAAGGCTTGGTATTTTGATTCAGCCAGTAGCTTGGCTAAACCTTGTCCCTTGACTAGTTTGGTAGGTCTGATATCTACATCATACTCCATGATTTTGGCAATCCACCTGCCTCTTTTCCCCTCGCTGTCAGGCTGTGTCAAAACATCTTTTATAGCAACATTAGGCACATATGAAATAACTTTAGAATGCAAAACATAGATTCTAAAAAATTTCAAGGCTTTCACCAAAGAATAGGCTTGTTTTTCCAAGATGCTATATTTTAATTCAGAATCTCTGAGAGTTTTGCTGAAGAATACAATAGGTTGTTCAAGACCATCTTTATTCTTCTACAACAGAAGAGTTGCTATTATATCTTTAGATGCAAATGAAAATGTTAGAAATTCTCTGGTGAAATCTAGATTTACTAATACAGGGGCTTCAGTAAGAGCCATCTTGATTTTTTCAAATGCACTCTTTGCTTCAGTATTCCATTTGACTTCTTGATCCTTTTTAACCATGGCTGTAATTTGCTTAATAGTCTCAGCAAAGTTTGGTATAAACCAAGGCAGAAAGTTGATTTTGCTAATGAAAGATTGGACATCCTTTTTACTCTGAGGTAGACTTATCTTTAATATTGCTTTTACCCTTTCGGGGTCAATCCTTATACCATCAGCAGAAGCTAAATGGCCAAGTAATTTTCCTTCCTGTACAACCAAGTGTGACTTCTTGGTATTCAAGGACAAACCAAATTTTCTACATTTTAAGAAAGTCTGTTTCAAATGTTTTATATGTTCATCATCTGACTATGAAAATACAGTTATATCATCTAAGTAAATTACCACAAACTTGTTTTTTTCTCCGACAAAAGCTATATCCATAGCCCTCTGAAAAGTGGCTCCATCATTCATTAGGCCAAAAAGCATCTTATCATACATGAAAGTTCCCCAAGGAGTGGTACAAGCTATTTTCTCCTTATCATCAGGATGCATAGAAATCGGATTGTACCCTGAGAAACCATCGACCATAGAAATACTCTATGCCCCAACAACCTTCTGCAATATTTTCTCAATTTTAGGTAGAGGATAATTATCCTTTAGTGAAGATTTGTTCAAATTTCTAAAGTCAACACACAGTCAGATTTCTCTGTTCTTTTTCCTAACAGGAACTAGATTAGCCACCCATGAAGAATACCTGAGAGGGACAATGATTTTGGCATCTAATAACTTCTTCAATTCTTTTTCAATAATAGGAAACAAGGCTTGATTAATCCTCCTTAATTTCTGACGAAAAGGTTTAACATTTGGTTTTAAAGGGACTTTATGTTGTATAATTCCAGTATCATATGTTCTTAATTCTTCATAAGACCATGCAAAGACATCAACGTGTTCCTTTAACAATTTTATATACCTATTTCTCTATTCAACTGTAAGTGCTTTCGAAATTTTCGCCATTCTAGGATGTTCTGCAGAGCCAATGTTACAATCCCCCACATTCTCTTCTGAAGACTGTACAACAGGTTTTAGGGGTGTATCATATTTAAAAAATATTCTTTCTAAAGGTACCAAACCTTTTGGGATGAAATTAATTTTTAATTCAATGATTTTGTGTCCGGCTATTTCATTTTCAGCAATCTCTTCCACATCTCCATCCTCATCATCTTCCTCTTGATTAATCAAGGAATTAGAAAACTCATGTGTAAGCTCCAAAAACATTTTAATTTCAATGTCATCTTCAAACACTCTCCACTGATTTACATTATCAGGTACAGATAGTTTGTATCTAACCTCAATGGGATACCTCAACTATGTGGTTTTGGGAATTTTAAAATGTGTAGCAGCTAAGGCCAATGAATCTGCAGTCTGATTATGGTCTCTTGGAATATAGGTAATGTTAAAAGCTACAAAATAATTGTCAATCATGTCCCATACCTCATTTCGATATAATTTCAGCAAATCTTATTTCACTTGATAGTTGTTCTTCACCTACTGAACAACTAATTCTGAGTCGCCATATGCAGAAATCTGCTGAATGCCTAAATCCTTGGCAGCTTTTAATCCTAACAGCAAAACTTCATATTTAGCAGTGTTGTTCGTAGTAATGAATTCTAATTTATACATCAGCTTTACTATTTCACCTCTAGGGGATATGAGAAGAACCCCTGCTCCAGCACCTTCTTTGCAAGATGATCCATCAAAGTATAATTTCCAAAGCTCATCTTCCTGTTCCCTGCTGCATTTAACTGGATGTTCCTTTTCAACCTGTAACAAACCACCAATATTGTCATCATCACTAAAATGTAACATGCAAGTACGAGATCCTTATCAACAGCATATAGAGGATGGTTGGTAGGATTCTTGTCATCTGTTATAATATAGGCAAACTGAAGCTCTCTGTACAGCCTTCTGTTTTCTCCTCCAAACAAAGGAATGGTAGCATACGATAAATCCATTTGTAAGGTTCCACCCACTTTCTTTTCCCAGGACCTAGAGAGAAGTAACCCAAATTTAGGTGTAATATCAACTACCACTACATCCATGATTACACTTTTCATGGGTAATTGAGCCAAACTGACAACCATGTCCTTAATTACACCTAAACACTTCGCAACTCATGAATCAAATGCATATAGATCATGATAGGATTTGGTTATACTCAGACCTAAAGCCTCCATAACAGCCTTCGGCATTAAATTGTGTGATGCTCCTGAATCTAACAAACAATTATGTATCATTTGTTCATGGACTGTCAAAGTAATGTAAAATGGAGGTGAAGCACCTGCTTCATTCTCAGTTTTTTCAGCCAAGGCTGATCCAATAAAAATCTTAGGATTTTCTTCTTGCAAATTCACTGTATCAGAAATTGGCTGATTGTTTGTTGAATTGATCATTTTAAGAACTGATTCTTTATACGAAGGATTTTTCATTAATTCAATTAAATACACAGGAATCTTCAATTTACCTAGTTCATTTTCCATATTAAAATTTTGCACAGTTTTATTTACCTCTTCAATCTCCATGTTCTTCTTTTGCTTTTCTAGAATTTGTTTTTCCTCTAACACAGGATCAGATTACTGCTTATCAGGTACAACTACCTTCTTCTTTGGGTTTTGTATTACTTATTTTGGGCCTAACCTCAAATTTACAGTCTTCTTGGGTTTATTTTGACAGACATCAGTGGTTACATCTGTCATTTTCAGACTTAAATCATCCTCTATTTCAAATATATCAGCATCATAATATTCTGCATTTAAAAACTCCTCTTCAATGACAAAACCCTTAGATAATCTTTCTCCAAAATAGTTCATATCCTGATTTGTGTCTTCAAATAGCACTTCTTCATCGATCTCTTCTTCATCAACAATAATGTTCTAAGAGGTGGAGGTACCCTTTGATTTTCAGTCTCTCTCCTTTCTCGTTGAGTATCATTATTTCTTCGTTCTCTAGGTATAACACGAGGAGCAAATTGTCTTTTGAATTGATTATGATTATTGGTGTTTCTTTCACCTTCTTGGACAGGCTTGCTGGAATTTCTTTCTAGTTCTAACTTGTTTAATTTTGCAGTCAAAATCTTCACCAACTTAGCAATCTCATCAATTTTTCCCTTCTGCAGAATGAGATGTTGAACCTCCTGGAGCTGCTTCCTTCTTTCCTTTCTTGTCATACATATGCTGAGCTGTTTCCTTCTTCAATCTATTGGAAGCCAGTATGTTAGACTCTACCTCCAATGCTGCATCCTACATGTTTAGTAAAGAAACAGGTCTTCTTTCTCTTAGTAGTAAGGAAAATTCATGATCGAAAGCGTTTGCATATGTAAGTTTTGCAGATGTTTCTAAAGGCTTTATTTCTGTAGGAATTCTGCTGTACATTTTGTTAAATCTCTTTGAAAAGTCTGCAATGGTTTCATCCTTCTTTCTCCTAAGAACTCCAAACTCAGTTATATAATAAGTATGATCATTGGTGTCACCCCATTGTCTCATGAAGAGGTCTTGAAGCTCTTCAATGATGGTGATAGAGTTAGCAGGCATCTCCCTAAACCATTTTCTGACATCTCCATCAAGGCTCTACACAAACATTCTCATCCATACGTCCTTAGCTTCAATGTTCTGGTTATCAGCATAGCTAAGAAAAGCTTCACAATGCTCTTCAGCAGTAGTTTCACCCTGTCCATTAAACATGGGCAATTATTTCTGATAGTCACCTCCAGGCAGTGCATTCAAAGGGTGAGGAAAAACCAATGGTGCATATCTGGCTGCAACCATTCGGTCCATCATGTCTATAGGATGATTTTGGGCTGCCACTTTAAGGCTGATTGACTTTGGTGATGGAGATATTTGGCTGGAACTTGGTTGAAAAGGGGTTTTACCTACTTTCAAATGAAATAGAGGTATCTTACCAAGAGATACTATTTTATCTTTTCTGAAATATTGAGGATCAGTGAAAACTTGAAAGTTACTGACAGGAATTATAGGCTTTAACCAATGTGAAGTTTCTTCTTCTTTTCTCAAAACAGATGAAAGTGATGAACCATCCAACTGGTCAAGGTCACATAGGGCTGGTAATGATTGAGACCTTCTAATCTTCCTTGCTATTTTCAATATCTATTCCGGGTATGAAACACCCAGCTGCAAAGGTGAAATATGTTTGTTTCTAGTTCCAATTCCCCTAGTAGCCACTATGACAAACTGGTGAAAAGTAGTCTTAAAGATATGTTGGTTTAAGTTCACCTCTAAAGACCAGTGAATTGATAAGTATCCCAAGGAAAAATCTATTTTCAACTTCGTTCCCCGACAACGGCAGCCAATATGTTTATGCTAGAAATTTTTTCCAGACTACGAGAAATAAAGCCAACATAATCTCAAATATTTCAATCAAACAAAACTAGGTTTTTTAAAGGGTTTTCTGGTTGTGAAGTTTGGTGACAAGAGGGAATGCATTCATAACCCAAATAAGAACTAAATCATAAGCATAGAAAAAATGAGATGCATAACATAATAACCATGTATCCAACAGAATATAACATTGAAGTTCATCCAAAAATGGCAAGCACTACAAGCATAAAAACTATAAACCAGCAATGAAATTACCAACTGTGTAGCTAAACAAGCTATAAATGAAGCCAAAGAATAGACTGAAGGGTAAAATGGAGCATATATTTCATAATAAGTTCCTCAAATACACATGAGAGTCATATACTTATCTTATCAACAAGTCAGGAGACCTCCTCTAGCTAGCCAAAAGTCGAACCCCTAGTCCTCTTTGTGACCTCCCTTAATACTATCTTTCAAAATTTAGTTAAAAGCTAAACCCTAACTGATTTTCAGCCCACTCATCAAAATGGTTTTATCAAAATAATAATTACAAAAATATTCTTCAAAACATAACAAATAACTGATTTTGTTAACAAGCCTCATAGATCTTTAGCAACCTCTGATAACAAAGCTATCCCTTCTAAGGCTTGGGCCTTTCTCCTAGCCTTCAGCTGCTCTGCTTCCATCTTTGTCATTCTTCTAGTAAGCTCTTCATTTTGTTGCTATAGATCTCTAATGGTCTGTTTTAACCCTGTAAATTGTAACTCTGTACTTCTTTTTCTTTTTAATGCCTCTTTTGAGACTGCAATTAGTTCATGATAGTGATTATTCACCTCTTCTAGGTCTTTTCTACATATTTTATTGGCCATAATCAAACCATCACTTATCTCCTGCATATATTCTACTTGATGTTTATACTGCTTTATAGTTCTCTATAAATTTTCTTTCTCTAAATCAAATGCTTTATTTTCTGTTGTACTTTGCAGCTCATTAGGAAGCCATGGAATGTTAAGTCTTTTATAGATTTCTTCATCTTCAGGCAGCAACTCTGTAGGAGTATCATGAAAACTTAGGTTTTCTTGTCTTAGTTTCACCGGGAACATTTTCATCAACCATTAGTTTGTTTTCTGAGTGAGAAACCTCTATTTCATCTTTTTGTTGCTCTTTTAACATTTGACCTCGTATTTCCAAAAATACATCAGACAGTTTGGTCTCAGTGAGGCTAGATTCTTCTTCTGATTTCATTGGTTTTTTCCCTTTGCTGTTACCCTTACCAACATCCATCTTTTCATCAGAGGAGGATTCATCAATCATAGTTACCCCTATTTATTCAATTTATGGTTTAGCAATCTCTTCATGTTTAGCCTGAGCTTGTTCCTGGGTCTAGTTTTTGGTCTCCACCCAGGAGCAAGTTCTCCAACCATTTTTAAAGTTTTACCCTGATAGATGTCAGAGGTAAATTCCATAACTTTAAGCTTCTTTTTCTTTGGTACAGCTATCCTATCTTCTTGACTGTGAAAATCTTTTTTAGTGCACACCCTAGTTTTATCAATGATAGGAAGCTTATCCTCCTCCAACAAGTATGTCTCATCCTCTGACAAGATTGTAATTGGACTTTGCTTTTGGACTTTAGTGTCTTCTTCATCACCTGAAACTTTTTCTGTGAGTATAATCTTACCATCAACGAATGTCTCTGCTGGTGCATCATTCTGAACAGGCTGAGTCTCCTTGTTAATAAACTGCAAATATTTGTTCTTACTATCATCTAGATGCTACTTGGATTTACAATATTCTTTTGCAGGTTCTGCAACTTATTCCAATTTAACATAATCTTCATTTTCAACCATTATTTTCTGTCTTAAGTTTTTCATCAAGGGCTGTCCCTTATCAGCTTGCTTTCTAGTAGACTGTCCTTCCTGACTATTTTGAAACCTTGACCAAAAAAGGAAACATTCCCAAGTTTTTCCTTCTTTCTCCAAAACACCGTTGATAATAAGTTTGATAAGTCCATGGTGAAAGATGGACTGTCTAGTATGATTTTGGTGTTCTTTGATTCTGCTGGACATCTTCTGTAGGCTCTTTAGTAAGAAGAAAGGAAATTTCATCTTTGATTCACTACTAAGGTGTTGAAGGAACCTAAAATGGTATTTGAAGACGAAGGCATACCTTCCTTCACATGTGATGTAACTTTGTAAAACCTTGATAGGTTCTACCCATTCAGCTCTGAAGATATGGATGGGCACTCCCTTGCCCCAATATGGAACAATGCCAAGCAATAGATACCTCTGTGCATTAAAAGTAAATGGCACTTTCTTAAACCAAAGCTCTCCTTCCTTTTTAACCCATGTTGCCTCAACCACCAAATATGTGGTCAATTTGAATTTCAAAGTATCAAAAGATACAGTATCTTTGTCATAACACTAAGCAAACTTGTGAGAGACTTCAGCATTGTATCCATCAATTTTCTTAAAAAAGATCAGCCATCCAACATTTTCAAATAGTTTAGCACATCCTAGAAATTTATCTATCCAACTGAGATCAGTGGGCTCATCCCTATTGGTTTTCCCACTCCTCTTCATCTTCTGTATGGTTTTCAGCACCTGTTAGTAATCTTACAACCTATTTTTCTTCAAATTTGCACAGTCTTGGTAGTCAATTTTCCTTCAAACTCTCACAGGCTGTTTATATTCAATTTTACACAGTCTATCCTATATCACGAGTTCAGGAAATGCTTTGTGCCAAGTTTCAATAATTTCACTTAATCACAGAACCAAAAATCTCCAACAGTGCTACTCTGAACTTTACTAACTCAAATGATGCATGTTTAGATATTTTGACTAATATCTCATCATTGAAAGTTTTTTGAGTAAGTAAATTCATGTCTTCCTTTAAAAATTTGACATCATAGGGCTTATCAGAAAAAACCCCAATTTTAACAAGTCATGACAAAGGTCATGTGGGATACCTCATTCAAAGCTTAATACAAGCGTTGGAAGTTGATTCCTTAACCAGGTAGGTGTTGAATTGAACGTTCCAGGTGTCTTCAACCCTCCAGATCGCTTCTAACTGTCACCGCTGGGAAACCCTAATTCTTCCTTCAACTATCGAATTCCTGATTTTTCAGCAATATGTCTCCACCACAACGTTCACTAGCTTTGTAATATTTAGTTTGAGAACCTCTTCCTGAAAAATTTTCCTTGTTCCACTCTCTGTCTTGATTTTCCATGCATTTGCATCGAACTACCATGATTTCCCTCACACGATGACCAAACACATGTTTACATGATTAGCCTATCAAGACATGTATCAAACCTGCTAATTGATGTGATTAATCACCTTAGGAATGAAATCATTGAAAAAATTGGAGTGAAAAATGACCAATTGGGCACTCGCGACTTTCTTTTAGCACGCCAATGCATCATTTTCGCTCTTGCGCTACAAGAGAGTTCAAACATATAATTTATGTCATTTGATCACTAATCCAGATTTAAAACTCAGTTTATATGATTAACCTTTGATCTTAGTGTCATTGAAGAAACCATTAATCGAAATACTCCCTATAGAACCCTTCAAAAATGAACTCTATGCAAAATTTTCATAAAAGGAAGCTTTAAAAAACATAGGAAAAAAAACAAAAAATGATGAAAACCTAAAGTCATAAACTCAAGTTTGAACTCTAATCCAAAATTTCCTAGAAGTAATAACATTAGCAAATTTTATAAACACAAACAAAGTATAAAACTAAAGAAGACAAATTCATGACTTAACAACATGAAACATTCAACTAAAAAACAAGATGTACCCTGGGGAAAATACTCAAAACAATAGGATGAAAAACCATAGAGAATATTCAGAGTATAATTATGATAGATTGTAAAGAATGTCTTTTACACAATATATCAAATTGATTTCTGTACCCTAGGTGCTAAATAAGAGAGAATATTAAGCAATAGAGAATAGAGATCAACTATATCAACTTCCCATGTTCCCAACATATTAATAAAAATATAAAATGACTCCCATGTAAACTATATAAAATGTTTGCATGAGAATAGTGCACCATATACACCAAAGCTATCCATCTCCTTCATCGATAATAATCCTATATATTGGGTTCTTCAATAATGCATAACATATGCCCCATGTCTTTCATATTTGACATTAACTGATACTTAACTGAATCTAGAGTGAACTCTCCATCTAGTCGAATGCATGAACACTTAGTTAGAATTCTAACTTAAGTGTCGTAATCCATTAACTCAAGTGTCATCATGCAAACACTTTATTAACTAAAATGTCGTCTTTTGATTAACTTAAATGTTTTCTTTTAGTTTAACTAAAGTGTAATCAGTAAAAACAATTTAGTTAACTAGTCCATCTTTATCAACACTTATTTAACTATTATCATGATAATTGATTTACTTTGATCATTGTGAGTTCTTTAATTAACTCAATCATACATTGTGGATTTTTAACTAAAGCTCACAAATTCGAGTTCACTTAATCATCACATGAGCAATTCGAATTCTCTTTTTCTATATGCACTATCTCTTTATCTCTTTATCTTTACCGCATGGTCAATATGTTTTAACTTTAATTATCTATCATATCATATTATAATCAAAATATTTGTCTGATGCTATGATCATATTATATTACTCTGGACCAAATTATCATATGCTAAAGTAATTCACTCTAGAGGTAGCTAATATCTAAAGGAGACTTAATTGCAATCAATGACCGTGGTTGGAAATACATCACACAACATTAATGATTCAACATGCAAAAGTAACCACCTCTATAAATAAAGGCCCACCCCATGGTACAAATCTCTACCTTTTTGCAGTGTTTCATCATTGAGAGAATTTCATTCAACTTTTCATAATCACCATAGAAGACTCTTTCATGCTGAGATTTTATTTGAAAGATATTCTGAATAATTTCAATCAAGTCTTGAACATTGAGAATAATATTTTCATAACAACGATGAGGGAAACAAATGTACTAATGAAGATATCATCCAAGTTCATAATGTTGAATATATAAGTAACAATAATTCAACTATCTCTTATAGTTTAAATTATGAACATAGTTTGAATTGTGAGTGTGATGGAGAATTTGTTGATTTAGATCTTTGTGAAAGTCAACTGTTTGTTAGAGATCATGTACCATCGGTTTTTGAACAAGTATATTATATTTTTTACTAAATATACAATATTTTGACTCATCCGTTTATGATGGATTTAATGTTTGTAATATGGAAAAAGACGATGAATTACAATTAAATCCAATAGTGTTTTATTTTTCACAGGATTTCCATTAACAAATTCAATAAGGTAGTGAGATTATTATTAATGACAAACATCCCATATATGATTGGATGATCCAAAATAATGGATATCTTCATCATCACATATGCAATTATACAACAACAAACTTGTGTATGGCATTTATTATTCTGAGATAGAGTCCAGTTTCGAAGAGAAGGTTACCATATCAAAATGTTTATATGCTTGGAGTATTGTTCTTGTTTATGACAGTTATGAACCTAAAAATGAGAGTTACGAATGAGAACTATTATATGGGAATGAAAGGGATGGTGAGGAGGTACTAGATCATTCCACAATGTCTTGTTTTCTGTAAAATGTTGAGTAACAGTTTAGAGAAATCAACGATCCTCTTATTCCTCTTCCTGAATTGGAAATATAAGAGGGAAGCCATGGGGTAGTCAAAGTTGAGGATACTTGGGGGGATATTATTCGTTTTAAATAACATGAAGATATAATTGTAAATGTCATTTATGATCCAGTGGTTTCCTGCATGGATTCAATCTTTTAGGAGTGTTAAATATTGTAGCATTTGGTTTGGCATCTTTTTGAAACAACAAGTATAGATTGCTTATCAATTTTTTGTTGAAAATATTTCATTTGTTAAACATTCTCTCCTTCGGTTGTAATCAAAATGATTATTTCATCAATAAGTTGCTTGATTGGATGAGTTGGAGATTTGATGTTGCATGATCCAACAATTGATTGACCAAGTTTAGATCGTACATAAATAAGCTCGCTTCTTTAAGCATTTTTTTAGTTTGATGAAGTGTTTGTTAGATCAACAACAATATAACTCCATATCCCAAAGGAGGCAAGGCACATTGTAGAGTAGTGGATATTAAATTTAAGTGTGTAGTTTGATTTTTAGCTATGGTTTGTTTTCCAAAATGGAGAATGAATTGTTGAGATGAATATGTTACAGGGAAGATTCATTTTCAGTTACAAAATAGTGCTACTTTGCAGTATGTGATGAACATAGATTCTTTGAAAGAAAGATGAAAGATCCAAATTACAAGTTGATGAAATGAAAAGAGAAGTGGTATACGGTTCTTGTCACTTCACATGGAGGTGCTATCCCTAGATGAATCCATTGTTAGCACTTAAATTCACTACATAAAATTTCCACTTCCTTAATCTAAATTCTTTGGGATGGTTCTCCCAAAGTCAGTTTTGTTCTTCCAATTTGAAGGACGCTATGGAATGAGCACTAATTCTATCATGGAAATGTATCTCAAGAAATTTAAAATGATACAGAATCTCATCAAATTGAATTTACTCATATTCAACCATGATTGAGTCACCTCCTTTGAATTCAATCAGCATAACCATTAACCTGTGCAAAAGAGAAGCTCATGGTTAAAAATATGTGCAAATTGTTAGTCCATGTCATTTTTACAAGAAGTTAATTTTGGGATCCTTTTCCTATCAAACCATAAAGAATATTCAAAAACTGTTCAAAACCAACTTAAAAAAAGGGTCCATTTACCTCTAGCACGAGTAGTTTTTAGAATTTCTCAATGGTTTGAGGGAAATACTTGTTTGATAAAAAAAAATTATAGAATAATGTTGCAACCAGATTTCAAACACCCTTTCATCATTCAATGAATCCAAATCAACTTCAAGTGGAACCCCATTCATCTCCAACGAAAATAAATTTTCAAAAATCAAGCATTGAATATTTGGAGCTATTTCTAGATTTGCAAGTGAGGAGTATCTCCAGATTAATGGATAAGTGACAGGGTATCTTGGAGTTGATTCAAATCCTATCTCTTGGAGATTAGTTTGTTTCCAATAAAGAGTTAAATAAATATTTGAAGTAAGAATAGATTTTGCTTCATCCCTTCTAGGTATCTTTTGCCTAGTTCCAGATTTAATTAATTCTAAGATAATGACATATTTTTTTTCAAAAAGGTGAGAATCATCTCATATGATGGTTTTTTTAATAAATATTTGTTAGTTTTTCTAATCTAATTCAAAATTGGTTAGGTTTTTTATCTGAAATAATAACAAGCACAAAAAGATGGATAAGATAGAGCATATGCATAAGACACAAATATTTTCCTTAGGGAAACAATAAAAGAGAAAATCCTGCAAACTTCCTCAGAATAGTTTTGTCACTAAGACAATATCACAAGATGGAAAAAACCAAGAATAAAAAGTCTTACGTAGATCTCTCTATCTCTCTCCTCATGTGAACTTGAGAGAGTGAGTGTGTGTCTAAATTAGGGAGGGAACCTCCCTATTTATACACATCAAGTGACTAACCTAAAACATGAATGGATCAACTTCTTAACCTAGAAGGGTTGAATTCATGTAGGGAGACTCAAAAATACATTTTATTATTTTCATCTTTGGGACTACTTCCCTGACGTACAATGGATGGTTTACCTCAATGAACATATACAATAATGACATCCCAAATAGAGGGAAACACATATTCAATAAGGGTACAACAATATACAATGATAATATACATCAGAATATCTTCCCAAGTTAGAATTAAACAACATTCCCTCTTAACTAGGGAGGTGTTATCTTCCCAGAGTCATCAACACATATGCTCATTCCATCATCGTCGTTTCTATTGTGGTCCTCATCTTGTTGATCATTGAATAGTGACATCTATTAGATCTATCTGTCATAGGAAGTTTCTACAGATCCAACCATGTTTCATTATGGGTGTAATCCTAGTCCTCTTCTAGTATTCATCATATTCATGGGAAATCCATCACGTACGTACAATCCAGAACCATACATTACATTTCAACTATAATCGCCTGTGTCTCCTCTCATCATATCCAGCTAATATCATCATCATATACAGAGAACAAACAATATGCACACCACATGTCCAATAAAACACTTGCATTCTGCCATCATAAGAGCATGTCAGCACTCATTACGTCTCAACGACGACCTTTGTCTACCACTATCCAAGAATCGCCTAGGAGCACACCAAGTGAACTGCGTATGTCCACAATCAACCCATGTTCTACCAATATAGGAGCATGCCAGGACTCATTACATCTCCAAGACAACCTATGCCTCCCATTATGTGAGAATCGTCAAGGTGCACACCAAGTGCCTTGTGACCTCTCATCATCTCCAACATGGGAATGCATCAGGACTGATTATGTCCAGGGACAACCTGCATACTACATCGGGATTGATTATGTCTAAGGAAATATCAAGGACTCATTACATCCAAGGATAACTTTCATTCTATGCCAGGATGATTACATCAGAGGATAAACTTCCAGGAATCATTTTATGTAGGGATAACTTGCGTACTATGACATGACTCATTACATATGAGGACTACAGGAGAGGACTGATTATGTCTTGAGACATCCTATGTACTATGCCAATACTGATTACATCCAGGGACAACCTATATTCATTCCCATATGATATATTGTTCTAGTGCATCTGCGTCTTCTGGTTTTCTCATCATCTATTGCATGGGAGCATGCAAGGACTTATTACATCTGGGGACAACCTGCGTCTACCACCATGTAAGAGCTCATCACTCTATATCTCTAAGTACCTTGACACCAAGTCTCTCTTTGAAGTACTCGAACTTCACTCTAGCTAGAGGCTTAGTCAGCACATTGGTTATTTACTCGTTCGTTGCCACGTATTGGAGCTTCACCACTCATCTCTGCACCATATCAAAGATATAGTGATACTTGATCTCAATGTGCTTCTACTTATCATGGAACATCGAGTTCTCTGACAACTTCACACAACTTTGGTTGTCGCAAAAGATAAAAGTTTCCTCTTTCTCGAGATAAAACAAATCATATAGTATATTTCGAAGCCATACTTCCTCACAACTAACTGAGCAAGATGCAACATTATATTCCTTGGTTCTACTCAATGCCACATAAGATTGCTTCCTTCTAAACCAAGAGATCATACCAGAACCTAAAATGAAGAAGCATCCCAAATTTCTCTTCCTATCAATGGTGCTTCCTTCTGAATTCGAGTCTACATAGGCATGCAAGTTAATATTTTGGTTGACATCATACTTGATCCCATAGTCAACTATACCCTTCAGGTACCTCAATAAATGCTTTGCAACTATCAAGTGAACATGTCTTGGATCCATCAAAAACTTGCTCATGGTGTTTACAACAAAGCATATGTCTCATCTTGTATTCGACATGTACATCGATGAACCAATAATCTGATGATACATCATGGCATCAAGTATCTCTGATGAAGAATCACACAGTAGTTTCAATTTTGATTCCATGGGTGTTTCTATTACCTTGCAATCAAACAATTTGAATCTCTTTAGAATATCTAATACATTATTTCCTTGACTAAGGAAGATCCTATTTACACTCTGCCACAACTCCATGCCTAAGAAGTAGTGCATCATCCCTAGGTATTTCATCTTAAACTCAGAGCCAAGATTCCTCTTTGCATATACATTGAGTTCATCCTCTCCTATTAGAAAAATGTCATCAACATATATGAGTATCATCACTTGTCTTTCGCCTTCACCCTTGAATTAAAGTTTGGACTCTGATTTACTCATGGTAAATCATAATATCATCAGGAAGTTGGCCATCCTTCTATACCATGTCCTAGGTTTTTTCTTCAATCCATACAAGGATTTATTCAATATCCATGCATGAGTCTTCCTGTCAAGTGTCTCAAATAACAATTGTTGTTACACACACACTTACTCTTTAACTACACCATTTAGGAATATTTTCTTGACATCCATTTGGTGTACCTTCCATTTCATTACTACAACCAATTCAGGTATCGATATGATGGAAGTGTATCTTGCTATGGCTGAAACATCTCCTCATAGTCTATTCCTTCTTTGTGGGAGAAGACATGCGCCATGACCCTTGCCTTGTTTTCTTCAATGCTACCATATGCAACATGCTTGATATTCTAGATCCACTTTGATGTCACAACAAAATTCCCTTTCAGTATTGAAAATATCTCCCAGACATCATTCTTCATAATCGACTTGTACTCCTAGATCATGGCATCCTTCCATTCTTTCATTTTTGCAGACTCTTCGTAGTTGGAATTTTCTTTATCAATGATGTCACATAGTAGGGAGACATAGCTATTGTATATTTTAGGTATTTTCCTTTCTCTATGCATCCCATATGAAGCATCATACCTTTCTTCATCTTGTATTAGCTCTCATTCCCATGTTGGTTTTCTCTCGTGGGATTTCTTCTCCTAAAGTGGTTCTACAAGCTCTTGTAGTTCTTCCACATGGTGATCTTCATGGTCTTCTGGAATTGTTTCTTTTGTTGTCGTGTCTCGGTCTCTAGTTGCTTTAGGTTATTCAACCTCTTCAATAGGTATTTTTTTGTATCTAGATTATGTTGAGTCTTCTTCAAATGTTACGTCTCTGTTGATGTCGATATTCTTGAATTCTGGGAAGTATATTCGGTAGGACTTTGAAGTGTCACTATATCCTATGAATATTCCCTTCCTGAAGGATCGATATTGGTCCTCTGTTCCTTTTGGATCGTTAAAATATTATAACTTAGAAGAGTATTCTAAGTGTATTTTACTATTGTAATCTATCAGATATGTTTTATTCCTCTATCGGGATGTTATTATTGTATTTGGACATCATAGAGTCATGAGTTAAAACCTTCAATGTAATTCGGGTCAATAGAACCCTCCAGAATATAATATTTATTTTTTGTGTCTTCCTAGGTGAATTTATCCCAGTAAGTTTGTTGGGGCCGACCTATTAGGATAAAAATAAAGGGGAAGACAAAGTATAAATAGAGGAGGTGTGTTCCTCATTTAAACAAACACACTCACTTCTGTATAGTGCATAGGAGAGAGACAAAGACATACCTTGTAGGATAAGGAGAAACTGTTTGTGGTTTTTTGTTTTTACTTTGATACATCTATATAGAGGAAGTTTTCATGGATTTTATTCCCCATGAGGGTTTCCAAGATAAATCTCTGTGTTCTTTTGTGTGGTAGTGCTTGTTTTTCTTTCAGTGATCCTTTTGTATATGGTTATGATTTTATGATTTCAAATGTTATTAGATATTGTATAACCATTAAAAACTTAACATGGTATTATAGAAAACCTTAAAAACATATTTATGCAGCTAAAACACTACTATAACTACAACTTCTAAATATTAGGGTTTCATGCTTGAAAACCCTAGAACACAGAAACTAGTCATGTTGGGACTTTCACTATAAATAAAGATTGGAGAAGGATCAAGAGATGAAACATGGAAATTATGAATATGAAAATTATCTATACCATGTGTAAAATTTTCAGCGTCATATTCGCTATAACCTAGGATATATGATTCCTTCAACTCAAGGTTCTAGCCTCTCCGATAATTCATCCTTAAACATTTGACCTAGGGAAAACTGCTATATCTTGAGCTAGTAAGGTCAAAATGAAAATTTGAAATATGTTGCAGATAGGGCACAAAATTTTGTTTATGTGCTCAAATTTTCAAACCCCAAAGGTGAAGCAATGACACATGGAATTCCGTACAAGTTCGTTATGCTGAACATTCATAAAATAAGTCACCTTGGGAAAATTCACATAAGTCCCACTTGATGAATCTAATTCTGATATAAAATGTGTTGTTGAAATAATACATACCAATCCATAGCATGGAAAATTTTCATACCTTTAGCAGCACAAACTTTGGAGCTAGCAGAAATAAGATCATCCAATTATGGAGAAGAAACTCGAGAAAAAATAAGGCTTCCTATTCTAGGAACTTCCCTACACCAATCAATTGAAAAAGGAGGACCATTAAGCTCTCCCTAGGAGGGAACATATTTCTATGTAATTATTTTCTCATTCTGTGGATTTTCAATTTTCAACCCAACACTACTACCAGAGAAAACTAGGGCATCCAAAATTTTGCATCTTTCATCATAGTTTTTGGAAAATAAGTATGCTTCTGAGCTCTCCTTGAGGAGGTGCATCTTTCTATCCAATCAGATATGAAATATACCTAAGTTAAAAAATTAGGGTTTCTATGTCAAACCCTAGGTCCACCTGAAGCAGTATTCCAAAAAATATTTCAAGCAAGCATAAAGTTGACACAATCTCAAAGTTGACACAATCTCATTGGTAAGTTCTAGCCTCTCCATTTTCATTTGAGGTTCTCATTTTATCATGATGAAAAACAGTACCAATATTGAGAACAACCTTGAAGGAAACAATAACCTATGAACATGGAAGTATAGAGTGCTTCTCATACCTGAAGAAGCATGACTTGGAGAGCTATGTCAAAGAAGAAGCTGCATATCTAGAGGGATATGAAGACAAAGAACAATAAGTACTTAGTCAAGGCCAAGAGGATTATTTTTGAATCCATTGGATCTCACATGTATAATCATTGTAGACTCCTAAGGATATGTTTTCTACAATGACTAACCTATATGAAGGAATGAATATCAACAGGAAGGTGACATTGAGGAACCAACTGAAGAATGTGAAGATATATAAATCAGAGACCATGCAGCCCCACTTCATAAGGGTTTCTCAAATCAAATAACAACTTGAAGCAGTGAAAGAGAAAGAGATATTGTTATGACCCACTTATGACCACCTTGGATGGCCTCCCAATATCATGGGACTCATTCATTCAAGGATTAAGTGCAAGAAAGAAGTTGACCTATTTCAATAGACTATGGAAAGAATGCACACCAGAAGAAGCTCGATTCATAAGAAGAAGATGGGAGAAACTCTAGATCAAGCTCTCACAATTTACTCCAAAATAAATCATAGAAACAAGGAGAACCATCATCACAATAGAATACAAAAGTAATTCAGAAGAGATCTTTCCAACATTCAATGCTACACTTGTTATGATAAGGGGCATTACTCCACATATTGTCCTATAAATATAGGCTTCTTCAAGAAGAAGTCAAATAAGAAAAGACATCATTCTCACACTGCTGAAGATTCCTCAAGTGATGAGGAATATGAATTCTACTGGTTCCCAGAATCAGTAGAAGGATCTAGGACATAAGGATCAAGAAGGAATATACCAAACACACAAAGATAAGTATTTGAATTATATTTTCCTATTTTTTTTAGTTTCTTATATGACATTATTTAGCTGTGTACATATCTATGAAATGTAGTATGCATGATAGAATTTTTTCATTAATGAACAATATACTACTAATACGTATGTTATGGGTAAGTAGCCTATGGTACTATACAATACTCTATTACTACTTATCTAGAATGAGACCTCTTTGCTGAAATATTGATATTAGTGCACAATATCAATAATGTGATGGTAGAGATGGAAGGCATCTAGAAAGTTTCCGTGTGTATATGAGATATGGATGAATGTTGTATTGGCCAAAATATTTGCAATGTTATATATTTTTCATTTACGCATCTGGTGTATTTAACTTGTAGGAAATATCATGTACAATCGCCTACAAGAAAAGGAGGATATGACTTGTTCCAAAGAACAAGGGATGAAAGTTCAATATTCACTCCAATAAAAATACATGAAGATGAATCGAAATCTCCCGGGGTCAAAGAAACTGTGATGGAAGAAAGAGATCCAGAAGAATATAAGATTATGGTAGATTCACCTTGAAGAGATGAATACCACCTTGGGAATGGGAGATAATTGAATATGAAGAAAAAAATGATGTGAATTCCAACAAAGGTAAGAGGCCTCAGATACACTCTAGTTATATGGCACAGTTGAGTGACATCATTGATGTATACCCTTCCAGCTATGAATAAGTATCCAAGGATAAATGTAAGAAACTATAATCAAAGAGTAGCACTTGATCATGGGGAAGGATGTCTAGGATGTGGTTTTGAGACCTTAAGGGAATTCCATAGTGTCTTCCATGTGGATCTACAAGAACATGTATACAAATAAAGGTTTTTGGTTTCTCTAAGAAAGAGGGAGTAGACTATGGCATGACATACTCCATTAACTAGACACACTTCTCCAGTGAAATAGAAGTATATATCGAGAAAAAAACCACATGTGTAGAATAAGATTTGTAGGATCTCAAAAGGAACCCATAAATAAGCACATCTAGTTACATAAGGATCTTGAATATGACATAGAGTGATAAATATCTTAATATTTGCTACAAGGTTGAAGATGGAAGCCTATAGAAGACAACAATATAACATATGGGTGCAATAGTAAATTTTCAACAAAGTTAAAGATAAAGGGTCTTGGTATCTAGTGACCTGAGATGGATACATAGAATATCAACATCAAAGGATGATACCTTTAAATCCAATAGATAATGTTTGGACACCTAGAGTACAAAATGAAGAGGGAGGATGATGTTCTGTTTTAGAGGGAGTGACTATAGAAGATCTCCGAGTTCGACATGGTACAACATGAAGGAAAAATTCTTGATGGACTAAGGCTTTACCAAGAGTAAAGTGGGTTCCAACATTTAATATTGAATGCGGAAGATTGGGATATGTCAATGAATTGACATGATGAAATCATTATAGATGAAAATAGGAATTGATGAGGACAGAAAGAGAACCTCAAGATGTTTTGGATTGGATATGATCTCTTGAAGAGGCCGATTACATTGCAACATATTCATATTGTAGTGAATAAATGTGGCTTCGAAAACTATTTCCAAGTAAATTATGTTGTGGAAATCTTTAAAATATTTGATATGTTGGATTGTAAAGCCATGGCTAGATCCATGAGTACTAACCTGAAGTTTTTATGTGATGAATCATCAGAGTTAGTGGCTGTGACTTGGTATAGGCATATTATTGGGTCATTGATGTATCTGACGAATACCATGCCAGATACATTCTTTGTTGTCAACACCATGAGTTAGTATCTAGTTAAACCTGGATGTGTTAACCTGGTAGCTACAAATAATGCGATGAGGTACTTGAAAGGTATGATAGAATTTGGTCTATACTATGTTGGATATCATGAATACAGATTATATGGTTATACAGATGCAGATTGGGATAGAAGTGCTTCATACAGAAAGAGCACCGTGGGTGGATGTTATTGTCTTTGGCCATGATCTCATGGTTTAGCAAGAAGCAGTCTAGTGTTGATGTCAATACAACTGAAGTAGAGTATATAACATATTTTTCTACTAGTTGTGAATCCATATGTGTTCAAAATTTGATGTGAAGTCTATTTGACCTGGAGTTGGATATCAAAGAGATTCTATGTGACAACAAGAGTTAGATAAAGATGAAGGAGAACCTGGTGTTCCATGAAAAAACAAAGCACATAGAAATATGGTATTTTTACATATAGTATATTGTACATAAGACAGCTATCAAGATCCAGTATGTGAGTACCGATGAGCAATTTGTTGATGTGTTGACCAAGCCTCTGTCTCAAGCAAATATTGAATACTTCTGTGACAAGCTTGGTGTGGTTTGAGAGAACCTTCCTCAAAATGAGGAACAATGATGGTGATGTTGTAGAACTTCCTTGAAAGGATGAAAAATTTGATGATGTTGCAGACCATCCTCGAAAGGGGTAGTAGGTTGATGATGTTGCAGACTGTTTGCAAAAGGGGGAGTAGGTTGATGATGTTGTGAGCCCTCCTCAAAAGGGGGAGCATGTTGATGATGTTGCAGTGGGATTGCATCAACCTTAGACATTAGTCCTAAAGTAATCCAAAGAGTTTTGTCTCTGTGTTGCAGTGTGAATGTATCATCACTGGACATCAGTTCTAAAAATATCTGCAAACTTCTCTCTCTGTGTTGTGGTAGGATTGCATCATCCTTGGAATTATTTCCTAAAGTGATAGGGATTGATCATCTCATAAATGGATCCGTGGAATTTTTTCTTCGTGAGGCATGAGGATTGCATCATCCTCGAACTTATGTCCTAAATTGATAGGGATTGATCATCCCGTAATTGGATCCCTAGAATTTTGTATTTATGATACACGAGGATTGCATCATCCTTGGAATTATGTCATAAAGTGATAGTGACTGATTATCTTGTAACTGGATCGACAGAATTTTTTCTTCGTGAGGCATGAGGATTGCATTGTCCTTGGACTTATGTCCTAAATTGATACAGATTTATCACCCCATAATTGGATCCATGGAATTTTGTCTTCGTGAGGCGTGAGGATTGCATCATCCTTGGACTTATGTCCTAAAGTGATATGTATTGATCATTGAGTAATTGGATCATTTGTGTTGTAGGTTATTTTTCTTCTGATGATTATGTTGATCGATAGATCAAGTGCTGCTAGAAAGGATTGATTAATCAAGCGCTGTAGAAGATGAAGATCAAAGATGAAGATTCAATGCTATAGAAGATGATGTTCCTGTACTGAATATGTTGAAGATGTTCCAGTAACTCTTCCAGATGCTGATGATTGTTGAAAAATTCCAATGATGTATAGATGCATCACCTTGTTGTTGTTGTATTTTCTCTCTCTTCTTTCTCCTACAATTGATGTTGTTGTTATCATTAGAATACCCTTCTCGTTGAGGGGGAGTGTTAAAATATTGTAACTTCGAACAATATTCTAAATGTATTTTACTATTGTAATCTATTAGATATGTTTTATTGATCTGTTGGGATGTTATTATTTTATTTAGACATCATAGAGTCATGAGGTAAAACCTCTGTTGTAAGTCAGGTCAATAGAACCTTCCAAAATATAATATTATATTGTTTTGTGTCTTTTTCATAACTAGACCCTTTATTTCTCATGAATATTAATTGTAATATATGAATACATAATTAATATAAAGTTAGAATATTAATATATTATATATAGATACTATATATATTTAATATATTAATATATTATACAGTGATTATATATATTAGGTTCATTATAGTGTTTTACATATTTTGTCACAGCCATTGTTATTAAATAGATTAGGTTTATTTGATCTATTTAGCTTTTTGTAAATTTAGATTTATTTTTTAATGAATTTATATGTGCAATCATTTCTCAAAATGTAAGGTTTGGATTAGTGGTCTATCATCATTCATCGACCACAAATAAAGTGGTTGTTCTAGTTTATACATGTAATATAATAATATTACTATTAACACATTTTAATATTACTATTATAAATTTAATGATGTTGATTCCAGTTAAAATCAACTTATGATTTTAGATATTGCTTCAAAGAAATTTCTTCATAGTGTATGTTTACTTGAAATATTTGATCTCTTGTTTGAATATAAGGATTTTGTTGGGGAAAACCCATATATTGATTTTATAAAAATGTGTTCATTATAATTTTTTTGTTATTATAAAATTTTTTTTTTATAATGTGCATCATTTGCATCATTTGTTGGAGGGACATGCAAAGAGTGGCCCAACTGCCACACATACGACTCCTTACTATTGTATACATGAGACATCCACTTAGAGACATTCATGTGTTCCAAGTGTTTTACACAAAATCCTTGTGAAGATCTTGCATGCAGTGTATCCTAAACTCATATGTTTTTCATGTTGAAATAATAACATTTGTTTCCTTTATAACCTTTCCACTTAGATCTCAATTTTTTCAACAAGGAGCAATGGATTTCACATTATCCATGCAAGACATTTTTTATGACAATGACGATGATGATATATTTAATATGAACTTTGATTCTTAGTTAAGGGTGTTATCTTCATGGGAGAGAAACTTCCTTATAGGAAGGATTTTAGTGGTTCAATCTATCCATGCCCTATTTACATAAATCAATGGCTAATTAAATGGCTAATTAAATGACAAATTAACTACAATAAATGAGTAAATAAATGACCAATTAACAACAATCAATGACTAAATAAATGACCAGTTAACATCAATCATTGACTAAATAAATGACTAGTTAACAACAATAAATGACTAAATCTATTCCCAAACA
This sequence comes from Pseudotsuga menziesii, assembly GCA_001517045.1. Lineage (NCBI taxonomy): Eukaryota > Viridiplantae > Streptophyta > Pinopsida > Pinales > Pinaceae > Pseudotsuga > Pseudotsuga menziesii. Next base: position 287,147 of record LPNX010448591.1, on the reverse strand, counting down.
ACAATAATTAATAACCAAAAAAATGACCAAATAGCGACAATTAAAGACCAAATAAATGACTATGTATATGACCAACTCGTGAAGCATTTAAAATAAATTATGAACAACTGGTAAATGGCCAATTTGGTTGGGTGATAAGTGACTGCTAATTTATGAACAATGGTCACGCAACAAAAATTAGTCATTTATCACCCATTTTTAGTCATTTTTGTAGTCACTTATCACCCATTTTATACTAGTGATTGCATATTTCCAAACTTTCTTCTTTGCAACTTATTCATAGGAGGAAGGATCTAAATCACTAATGTCACTCATTTGGGAAACATACTTTAAATATCTATTGGGTTTCTTTCACTCTTTAGAAGACCCCACTGGTGCTCCATGTCTCTCTGCATCTTGTAGTATCCATGCAGACCTCCTCTTACAAGGAAGTTCATCAAATAATTCTAATGGTTCATCAGGGACTGGTGAATATGATAACATTTTTAGATTCTCCCTATAAACATATGAATGTGAATAAGGAGTATATGGGTCCTCTGACATAGGAGTCTCATGCTCCTTTGTGTTTGTATCATACTAAATATCTTTTGATCACTTGAATGTTTCCTCTTCAAAGAAAGTTACACCTCGGTTGACCTCAATGCGTCTCTCACTTGAAACATAATTAATGTATGATTTATATGTTTCGCTATAACCAAAAAATGTCCCCTTATTTCCCGAAGGATGGACCTTAGTTTTATTTTTTGTCAATACATGAATTTTTACATGACTACAAAAGATCCGCATGTGTGAAATGTATGATTTCTCACTAGTGAACACCTCTTCAAGTGTCTTCTCATCCAGACTGGCATGTAAACTTCTATTCTAGATATACACTATTGTACTGGCCACTTCTACACATAATTCAGAATAAAAATATTGTTCCTGCAATTTGGATTTTGCAGCCTCACATACAATACTATTCTTTCTCTCGACAACCCCATTTTGTTGGGGGTTGTATGGAACTATCGATTGTCTACAAATTCTTACATGAACATAGAAATCATTAAAAACACAGGAATCAAATTCACCTCCATTGTCATACCTCAAAGAATGGATGTGCTTTAATTTACGATTCTCTACTATGGATTTAAATTACTAAAAAATTTTAAAGGTGAATTTTTGGAAGTAAATCCATGACTTTCTATAGAAATCATCAATAAACAGTACATAGTATAAATAGCCACTTAGGGAAGGGGATAATATGGGACCAAATACATCAAACTGTATTAAATCTAAAATCCATTTGGATCTAGTATTACTTATAGAGAAACTTTTGTTAACATTCTTCCCAAGTGCACAACCCCTATATACACTATCATGCTCAAAATCAAATATGAGCATGCCTTTCACCATTCGTTGTAATACTAATAGTATTTTATAGTGGAGGTGGCCAAGCTTCTTGTGCCATATCTTACATGGATTAATAGTGTGATGAACCATATCTTGAATATACTTCTTGGGTACTTCATAGAGTACTCCCCCTTGAACATAAAAAATATCAGCAAAGTTCAAGTCTTTGTTCTTCGACCATAGAAGTGCTTGATTATCCATGAAGATAACTTAGAACCCCTTATCTTCAAGAATTGAAACTGATAGAAGGTTTTTCTTCAATCATGGGACATAAATAATGTCCTCCACATGTAAAATATCTCTTGAAATTATCTAGAAGGAGGTAAATCCAAATCCTTGCATAGAATAGGTTGATTTGTCCCCCAACTCTACCATGTATCTGAGCTTTTTCTCTTTTAGTTGAGAGATGTAACTCCTATATCCATACATGTTTTTGGATGCATCAGTAGCAATCAATAGTACGTATTCACTTGTGACGATAATCCAGAAAGTGTTGGGACAAGGTAATACTCCCTCCTTTTCTCATTTTCTTATTGTGCATTCTTTTGAGGAGTTTCATCTTCTACTGTAGTAGAAGCATGAAGCCTTCCTTTACAATTTTTTATTTTCTTTGAAATATCTTTCATAATGTCCCTTCTTGTCACATTTGTAGCATATAATATTTGAATTTTCAAAGTCCTTGTTGAATACCTTCTTCTTCGAATGGAAAAACCTCTTTTGAGAGAAGTTCTTCTTTCCTTTCTTCATCCTTATAGCGAGGGAAATATTTTATTCTTTGGTGCACCTTGAATTGATATTGTTTCTCCCCTCCTTTCAGAGACAATCATGCCTTAACCTTTAAAAGTTACATTATACCTCCCAACCATTTATCTTAGCCAAGAATGTATCCAATGAGGATGGGATACCATCAATAGGAGTTTGAAGAAGATCATCTTCATCTACCACAAATTCAATCCTATCAAGTTGATCTCTTACCTAGGAGAACTTGGTGAAGAATGATGCCAGAGTATTGTACTTCTCCATGCTTATATTTCAAATATTATTATTTATATCCCTCTTTTGGCTTGGGTTCTTCTTCCCGTATAGGTTCGTCAGTGTATCAAAACAATCCTTGGAAGTATTCAAGGTAGTGATCACATAAATCAAATTGTCCTTAACCAAATCATAGATGATTTGCTTGGATTTATATTGGTTCTTCTTGAAGTTTATGCAAGATTCATTGGATGTCGGTTCCTCCACCACTATGGATATGTATCCATTTAATTCATGTTCCTCAAGGATGTTCAACTCCCTCACCTTCCAAGTGTTTATATTAGAAGCACCCTCAAAATAGTCTTCCGACAGAACATAGATTGATGCCATGGATGTCAAGGCTTTTGTTCTACTCCTTAGGATCTACGTAGGATTATAGTTTTCTTGAAAAGTGAAGCTCATTCATGCCATGAGCTCTAATACCATGTTAATTCTTTAGAAAATATAATGACCTTTGAGATTTAAAACTTTATGTTTGGAAATACTGATCACTTGAATCAATGAACCATTCAAACACATGAAACATTCAACCACAACACACGATGTACCCTAGGGAAAATACTCAAAACAATTAGGATGAAAAAACATAGAGAATATTCATAGTATAATAATGATATATTTTAGATAATGTCTTTCACACAATATATCAGATTGATTTCAGCACCCTAGGTGCTAGATAAGAGAGAATATTGAGCAATAGAGAATATAGATCAACTGTATCAACTTTCCATGTTACCAACATATTACAAACAAGATAAAATCATTCCCATGCAAAATATAGAGAATGTTTGCATGATAATAGTGCACCACATAAACCAAATCTATGAATTGCCTTCACATATAATAATCCTATATCTTGGGTTCTTTAATAATGCATAACATATGCCCCATGTCTTTCATATTTGACATTAATTGATACCTAACTAAATCCAGAGTGAACTCACAATCTACTTGAATGCATGACCACTTAGTTAGGATGCTAACTTAAGTGTCGTAATTCATTAACTCAAGTGTCGTCATGAAAACACTTATTAACTAAAATGTCGTATTTTGATTAAATTGAATGTTTTTTTTTATTTTAACTTAAGTGTAATCAACAAAAATTCTTTAGTTGACTAGTCCATCTTTATGAACACTTATTTAACTATTATCATGCTAATTGATTTAATTTGATGATTGTGAGTTCTTTCATTAATTGAATCATACATTGTGGCTTTAACTAAATCTCACAAATTTGAGTTCACTTAGTCATCACATGAGCAATTTGAATTCTCTTTTTCTATATTCAATATCTCTTTACCTCTTTATCTTTACTGCATGGTCAATATGTTTTAACTTTATCTATCTATCATTTCATATTATAATCAAAATATTTGTCTGATGCTATGACCATATTATATTGCTCCGGACCAAATGATCATATGCTAAAGTAATTCACTCTAGAGGTAGCTAATATATAAAGGAGACTTAATAGAAATCAGTGACCATGGTTAACAATACAACACACAACATTGATGCTTGAACATGCAAAAGCATTAGCCTCTATAAATAAAGGCCCACCCCATGGTACAAATCTCTAGATTTTTCTAGTGTTTCATCGTTGAGAGAATTTCATTCAACTTTTCATAATCATCATAGAAGACTCTTTCATGCTGAGCTCTTATTTGAAAGATATTGTGAAGAATTTCAATCAAGTCTTGAACAGAGAGAATAATGTTTCCATAACAACGATGAGGGAAACAAATGTACTAATGAAGATATCCTCCAAATTCATAATGTTGAATATATATATAACAATAGTTTAGATCTCTCTTATAGTTTGAATTCTTAACATAGTTTGAATTGTAAGTATGATGGAGAATTTGTTGATTTAGGTCTTTGTGAAAGTAAACTATTTGTTAGAGATCATGTACGATCGGTTTTTGGACAAGTATATCATCTTTTTTACCAAATATACAATATTTTGACTCACCCATTTATGATGGATTTAATGTTTTTGATATGGAAAATGATGAGGAGTTATAATTAAATCCAACAGTGATTTATTTTTCATAGGATTTCTATTAACAACTTAAATAAGGTAGTGATATCATTATTCATGACAAACATCCAAGATATGATCAGATGATTCAAAAGAACATATATCTGCATCATCACATATGGAATTCTACAACAACAAACTTGTGTATGACATGTATTATTCTGAGTTAGATTCCATTTTTGAAGAGCGGGTTTACATATCAGCATGTGTAGATGCTTGTAGTATTGTCCTTGTTTATGACAGTTATGAACCTAAATATGAAAGTTATGAACAGGGATGATTTTAAGGAACGATCATTTATTTAAAAGTGTATAAATGTTGGCGAATATTACCAATTCTTAAAACGCCAAGTATAAAATGATCGACGATATTTTTCAAAAAATATTTTAATTTCCAAATATTTTATATCATTTATATAATAATTTGGCGATTTTTAGGGTGAAAATATTTTACCCCATCAAAATTGGGTGAAACAGGGCTTCAAAAAATGTGAAATGGCGAATCTTTTTTGGGAGAAAAACATGGCAAAAATAGCCCATTGGGCTAAATTTTGCCCCTAAAATTATCCCTAGTTACAAATTAGAACTATTATATGGAAGTGAAAGAGATGGTGTGGAGGTACTAGATCATTCCACAATGTCTTGTTTTCCACAAAATGTTGAGCAACACTTTAGAGAAATCAAAGATCCTCTTGTTCCTCTTATTGAATTGGAAATATAAGCGGAAATCCATAGGGTAGTCAAATTTGAGGATACTTAGGGGGAGCTTATGTTGACTAAATTGTCATTGATTCCAATAGGTGTGTGTGAATGTGTGTTGGTGCCCCTTGAGGAGAATCTGAGGGTTGAGTAAGTGTCAATGTCAAAGGATACCTTTTGACTTTGTCCAAGCCCAAGTTTGAAGCCCTTGGAGCCCTTGCGATAATGGCAAAAGCCCTGAGCACCCTATAGAGTGGTTAAGTACCCCCAAGTTGGTTTGATGGTTCCCCATTTGTATCATTGGTTCCCCAGCACCACAACCATGCCCTATTACCCTAGAATGTGTTCTTGGTGGGTTGAATAAGTTGGAAGAGTCCGAATGACCCTTTCAGTGGTCATTTGCATGTTATAGAGGTCTTGGTACCCTAGGAGAAGCCTAGGCACCCCACACCATGATGGTTATGGGTATTTACTTGTGGTAATTCTAATAACCTAACAAACTACCCTAAAACCCTCACCCTTGGTCCCTAATCCTGAATTCTACCCTTTGTTATATGCTTTGCTCCTAAAAACACTATTAATGTCTTAATGGTAACCATTGTACCTTTAATTTAGTCCTTGAGGCCCTTATGGAGACCCTAACCCAAAAACCTAACCTTATGACTAAAGGAAAGACTATTAACAATTAAAATATTAAGCAATTCTTAACACTTTAATAAAGTATTAGTTTATGAATAAAATAATAATCAAGTTGTAATAAATAAAATAATTTTTTTTATGAAACAAGTGAGACCCCATAATTTTTTTTTTGTGTGAATTAATTTAAAATTTGAATAAAAAAAAATTAAACCTTTAAGATGTCGGCCCCATCCTTAAACGTATATAAATACCTATCATGTTTCAATTTTAAAAGTGCGATTTTTTTGGTGGAGAAAACTCTCTGAAATTGTGAGCTATCTGAGGAAAACTCTGTTGGGATCCAATCCACTAATGTAAATTAGACCTTAAGTTTATGTAAATTTATAGTTTGTAGACTTAGAGGCATATCCCAAATATAGATGCTCAAAGCTAGACCTAACTAGAAATCTAGTTGACCTATGAAACAAATCTATTGAAAGCTAGAATGTTGTGACTTTGAAATACAAAACCTCCCTTACAGAAGCAACTTCATTTGATCTCTGAGTTAAACAACAATTCATATGTGAAATATTCTGAGATAAAGAAAAAACAAATTAAACCTAAACCCTAAAATATAGATCACGATACTTTTCCTATTATCTCAATATTGAAAGCAGTCAAACATCAATTTCCCTTACAGGAAGACATTCACAATGTATAACTGTCCTCAACAATTCGACATTGAATAGGCAATGCACAACGATTTGATATTGAATAATTAGCCTAAACCATTCCTACAGCATGTGAATGATTAAATAGCAGAGCTCCTAACCTTGTTAAAACAATCCAACTTGTTCTGCAATGTATGAGTAGTTAAAGTGAAGAAATCGAATTCTACAGGATTTAATAAAACATACCACATGCAACGATACAAAAAGATGTGTGAAGAATTGGAAAAAGCGGCCCTCCAATGCTTCATTTACACATGCAGAGAAAATCACAGAGCTCTAAACTTCAATTGCATTCACCATATCGAATTGGGCATACACAGTAATCCAATCCACAATCTTGGTTCCACACTATACGTTTATGATCCAGGAGGTTTTTTTCATATCTAAAATCAAATACTTATAGAATCTTTTAAAAAACTAGAAATGCTGCAAATATGGAAGAATAATAATGACATGCAACCCTCGAGATCCTTGATCAGATCCATCAAGATACACAAAATCAGAATTGTCATGCTTTTATGCTAAGTGGTAGCACAGGTGGTCATCTTTGACCGGCATTGAATCGACACCTGTCAGAACCATATCATCTATTTGTTAGAAGTTTAACGATCCTTGGACATCGAGGATCTTTCTCCCATCTCTCAGTTTACGCCTAGCTGGCCTGCAAGTATCCAACCTAGGAGAAATTATGGGAAGTTAGCACATCCTGTAATTTTGAATAAAACCTTGATTTAAATTCCTTAAAAATATCATAATTCAATTTGTTAAGAAGCAACAACATTTATACCTTTGACCAAAGTTTTGTGAATGAAATTAAGGTTTTATGGATCAGTATGAAGGTTTATGGAGGAAACTGGAAGGTATTTAGATGACAAAAATAGGTCAAAATGGTGCCCAACATCTCCCCGAAGAGGAATCTGTTGCATGTCCTCATGCACAAAAAGTATCTAAAAATTTTGATCCTGCTTATATCATGACCAAAATTTTGTTGCTGACCCTCTGCTTTTAATCTCCTATCTGAGATGATGCATTTGTAGAAGTTCGAGATGCATAAAGGACTTTTAATTTCTCATACTTAGTTTTGTAAGTCTTCTTTTGTTTATACCATCTATATGCATGCTTGGAGATTCATTCCCTTTGAACTTTAAGCTTCATATTCCTTTCTTTTAACTTTTCATTTCTCAGTTCTAATTCCCTCACTTCTAGTTTCAATTTCTCAATCTTTTTACTGTTTTTGAAAGTTTTCTTCTTTTCCATCTTCATTGGAGGCTGTACAGAATTGGTGTCCATCCCCAATTCTTCATTCTCTTGTACTGAATCTCCCTTCTTTTCTTCTTCCATAGTTTGTTGCTCTAAGAAAGGAGAAGCTGGATCATTTAATATTTCCTGTCTTGGATGCTTTTTCTCTTCTTTTTCTTTCTGCTCCAAGAAGAGATTGATTTTTTTAGTTTGCTTTATCACTTCATCTGAAATATTTTCAGTTTCTTGGGTATCTTTTTCTTCATGGACTTGCCCTATCTCGCCTGTTAGACTTTCTTCTTGACTTTCCAAGGTTTGTATGTATTCATACTGTTTCTGTTGGCTTTCATCATCCTCTTCTAGTGCTGACTTATTTCGAGCTTGTTGATGCTTCCTTGGCTTTTTCTTATAAGTGGTGAAGATTTGATCTTGCTTTTGAAACTTTCTTTCTTCTTTTATCACACTCCGGGTTCATATCCTTCTCTGAGGCTGTTTTGAGCTTGCTGCCTCAGAGTTGTCTTCATCATCTGTGATCATCAACACCTCTCTTTCTTTCTTTTTCCCCTTGAGCAGTTTTGAACTTGTTGCTTTAGGGTTTTGTTCTCCATCATTGGGGTATGTTATCATCAACAGTTTGTCTTCTTTCAAGCCTTCTTTAGGCAGCTCTTCTTGTTCTTCAAACTGATTATGAATTAGAAATCCTTGCCATGTCAGGTTTTGCTTCTGTAACTCATATGTGATGATTATTTTGATGAGCCCATAGTGGAAAAGGATTGTTAATTTATCTTCTGCATGCTTTTGAATAGCCTTATCCATCTTATAAAGATTCTGTAATAAAAAATGGGGCATTTTATTCTCACAATAACCCCTCAGATGCTGCAATAGCTTGATATGATAGAGATATACAATACTAAATCAGCCTTCATAGGTGATAAATCTTTGGATGATATAAACTATTTTGTCCCAGGGATGAACCAACCAGCTCCTTGGTATTCCCTTCTTCTAGTTCACTGATCATGCCCTTGACCTGCACAGAAAAGGTATCCATGCCTTCTCCTTGAATTGTTTGGTTTTGAAGAATCTCTCTCCTTGCTGTGGTAATCCAATGATCTGTGCCAAAATGTCTTCAGATAGTCTGAAATTCAGATTTCCCACTGTAGCCATTTCTCCATCAAATGAATCAGCAAAGGATAGGCTAACATTATCATTGTGACCATCAAACTTTTAAAAAAAAGCCACCCACTATTTCTTTTCAAAAATTTCCATACATTTCTCATGAATATCAGTGGGATCGAATTTCTCTGGTTTTAGTCTAGATACCATTTTGCAACTTTAATAGGAAAAGAAATATGCAGCAGAAAACCTCAGCCTTGCAACTTTTAGCTCTATAAACATTTTCCTATTTCAAAATGATACTCTGAAACTAGAATTGCTATTGATATAGCAAATTCTTTTGGCAAAATATTTAATTTTTACCTCCCCTTTGGCATTATTGCTTCAAAATTTCTCTTGCACGAATGCATTCTTTAGAAAGCTAGTGCCCACATCCTTCCTTTGTGATACACGCCTTCTTTCCACTATAAAATATTACCCCTATATGTCATTGCATTACACAACAATCGGGTCTGCAGATGGAAGAGTGAAGTTTGGTTCAAAGAGGAATGGCCATTTTGATAAGCAATCCCGATGTCACCAGTTTGCAATGCAATTTTCCAGGCACATTCATATATTCTCATGGGAGCATACAACCATGTATTTTAAAATTATTATCTGAACAGGCCACTTTCTTTATCCAATCACTAGTTCACATACAAATTCTCAAGGAGAAAGATTAAAGGTAAGGTTAGAACCATTTCATCTCTATACAATGCACTTCAGTTCCTTTGCATACCCCAGTGTTTGATTAATGAGCTGTAAGGAAGGAATTTCTTCACTTGGAGTGGACTCTTTTCACCTTTTGGAAATACACATAGTCATTCCTTATATCAATTTTTCTATATTCCATATATATTTTAACTTAATGCATAATGAAAAAATATCTGGAGTATGAAAATATATAAAAAAAAAACATTTGAATTCCATTTTTTTTAAAAACATTTCACTTCCTGTTGAGAAGGAAACCCTGCCTGTAGAATGCAGTTTAGGTTTTGGCAATTGAAAATTTGCTTTTGGGATTGATTCTGACAACCATTTTTGACACCTAGGGTAGGATAATGAGAAGTAAATGGAATGTTGGCATGGATTGTGAAGGTGATGGAATAGACAATCAATCTTATGAAGATATGTAGATATGTCATTACTTAGAAACAAAGAATCATGCAAATTTTAAAGCACAAAAATTAAAATCCTTACAGACTTTGCTTGATATCCCTTTATGCTAAGCTTGCTGCTTGATGTAGCTTGTTTGCAATTTGTTTCTGATTCACATATGTCCTTCTGATGTCTACTTTTAAAAATGTCTGCCATTTCAGGTCCCTTCTGCTTTGTTGGAAGTCAGGTCCTTCTGCATATGAAAAAGGCTTGGAACTATCTCAGATTCCTTCTACTTTGCTGGAAGTCAGGTCCT
>LPNX010448591.1:265205-275593 GCA_001517045.1 Pseudotsuga menziesii | reverse complement strand
GAGAAACACCAGTGTGTTTATCCAGCACTTCCATCTCCCATTGCTGTGAAATATGTTGTATGAAATCTTCTTTGTTGATAGGCTTGGTGTAGAGTTTGAGCCAATGGCCATTGACCACAAATGTATGTGCTTCATCATCAATTGTTTGGAGTTTGACTGAGCCATTTTCATATACCTCTGCAATCTCATATGGACCGAGCCAATGAGTTGTGAATTTGGCCTTGAAGTCTTTGAAATTTGAATCAAACAATAGGGCCTAGTCACCGATGTGGAATTGTTTCTTTTTGATAAACTTGTCATGCCATTGGGCTCTTTGTTGTTGTATCAAAATATTGGGTTCTATTACAGCCTCTCATCTCATCTAGTTGATTTAATTGAAGTATCCTCTCTTGCTATGCTTCAGAAAGATTCATCCCCAAATCTACTACTAACTTGAAGGTATGAATTTGAAATTCTATAGGTAGGAGGACTTGCTTACCATAAACGAGCTAATAAGGAGAAAAACTAGTACTATTTTTCCAAGTGATTTAGTATGCCCATAAAGCTTCAGTAAGCTTAGTTGACCAATCCTTCCTATGCATCTGGATAGTTTTTGTTATGATTCCTTCCAAAGTCTTGTTTGTAGATTCCACATGGCCCTTGGCTTGTGGATGGTAAGGTGTAGATTTTTTGTGCTAAATCTTGTACTTTGCTGCTATCTCCTGCACTAGTTTAGAAGTAAACTAGGCACCCTGATCAGTGAAAATATCTATAGGAACCCCAAATTTGACAAATATATCTTCAAAAATAAAGTTTACCATGGTCTGTTCTGTGGCTCTTGGTAATGGTTTGGCTTCCACCCACTTTGTAACATAGTATGTACATACCAGAATGTACTTCTTCCCTTGTGATGGTGGATGAATCGGACCAATGAAATCAAGAGCCCACTTTTCAAATGGTTCTATGAGGATTTGTGGTTAGAGTGGAATTTCATTATATCATACAGGTCGTCCCATCCGTTGACAAGTATCACATCTCCTAACATACTTCTTAGAATCCTTGAAAATAGAAGGCCAGTAATACCCCAAATTGAGTATCTTGTATGCTGTTCTTTTCTCTGTAAAATGGCCACCACACGGTTCATCATGACATGCTTTCAAAATATCTAAAAATTCATCTTGTCATACACATATCCTAATAATTAGATCATATCCTATATAAAAGAGATCACCATTGACCCATATATGCCTAGCACTTTGTTTAATAATCTTTTTGTTTTCTTTAGATGACATAGATGGAGGTAGCTATCTTGATGATAAATAGTTGGCAATATCACCATACCAAGGAGTGATAACAGATATTGCAAACAAGTGTTCATCAGGAAAACTATCTAAAACAAGAACAACCTCACCAGTATTGTGTAAGCGAGACAGGAAATCTGCCACTTGATTTTCTCGTCCAGGCTGATCTAAAATAGTGATATTGAATTCCTTCATTAATAATAACCATCTGGTTATCCAACCATTAGTGATAGACTTATTCATCAAATATTGTAAAGCAGAATGATCTCTGTGGACAAAAATTTCGTAGCCAGTAATGTAATGACAGAATTTGTTCACAGCATGAACTACTGCCAACATCTCCTTTTCAGTGACTGTATAATTCAATTCTACAGGTGTCAAATTTTTACTGATAAAATAGATAGCATAAGTCATGGTATGCTCTTTTTGTCCCAAAGAGGCCCCTATTGCAGTATTAGATGCATCAGTAGAAACATGGAAGGGCAATTTCCAATTTGAAATGTACATTCTTTGAAAGTAATTTAAACAATAGCAGAGCTATCTTATTGAAATTTGCAATAAATATATGATAATAGCCTGCATACCCTAAAAATCTTCTTACATCTGTTTGAGTTGTTGGTTCAGATAGATTTTCAATGATTTGAATTTTAGCAGGATCTACTTTTATTCCAGATGAAGAAATGTGATGTCCTAAAACTATCCCTTCAATCATCATCATAAAACACTTTTTGTTACTATGGAAAAGATTTGAGTCAACACACCTTTTAAAATTTTCTCCAAGTTTGCTAAGGAATCCTCAAAGGCACTTCTATGCACAGAAAAATTGTCCATATAGACTTCAACAAATTCATGAATTAGATCTACAAAAATGGCCAAGACTGATCTCTGAAAGGTATCTAGGGCATTACCTAAGCCAAAAGGTAAAACCTTGTAGGCATATGTGCCCCAGGGACATGTAAAGGTAGTTTTGTCCTGGTCCTCTTTTGCAATGCTAATTTGATTATATCCACTGAAACCATCTAGAAATGAAAAATATTCTTTTCCAGCTAAAGCATCTAACACTTGATCAATAAAGGGCAATGGGAAATAATATTTTAGTGTTTCCTTGTTTAACTCCCTGTAATCTACACATATCTGCCTTTTGTCATTTTTCTTAGGAACAACAACCAAGGGAGAAACCCATTGGCTGTTAGAGATAGGGTAAATAAATCCCACTTTTAATAACTTCTGCAATTATTATTCCTTAACTATATCTTTTAGTATGGGATTCATTCTACGTTGCGGTTGTCTGAGAGGTTTGATTTTATCATCTGTGTAAATGTGGTGAGTGCATGTTTCATGATGAATTCCTGGCATGTCAGTGTATTCCCAAGCAAATGCATGGGAATTTTTATTTAGTAAGGCAATCAACTGTTCTTCATGCGATGTAGTAAGATGTGCACTGATATTCAAATGTTTTCCTGGACTGATTTCAACTGTTTTGCTTTGGACATCGGTGATTGAATGAACATTAAAAATATCATGAAGTGCCAATGCTAGAGAATGTACTGTGCAATTTTCCTGAAAATTCTGTCCCAAAACTTGATCTGCTATAGCATACTGCATGTCTCTTAATTCTTCAGAAATATCAGGTTTAGCAATGAAGTAATTTAGCAAATCTTCGTTGTTTTCTTCTTGAAAATCAAAGAACTGATTAATACTTAGGACAGGTTGAATCACTTCTTCTTCCTGTTCTTTGGTCTCATTAATCCATGATAACTTATCTAATGCAAAACATCGTTGGGCAGAAGGATAAAGTGTAATTTTTTTTCTCTCTGTCCCATGTGAAATGAGCATACTTCCTGATCTACACCCTATGAAAGCATCAACTGTTGCCAACCAGGGTCTGCCAAGAATCAATGGATACCCTCCTATATTAGACTTTGGTTGCATCACTATAAAATCTACAGGATACTCCCAAGAGTCTAAAGAAACAATGATATCTTCTAAGATCCCTTCAGGTGTGATTTTAGACCTGTTAGCTAGTTCCAAAACTATAGTGGTTGGTCTGAGATTTTTCAAGTGAAGGTATTCCATTGTCTCTAGCATCATGACATTAATGGCAGCACCTAAATCAATCAGTGTTTTTGGCATTGAAAAATTGTTAACAATAATTGTGACCATTGGGATTCCAGGATCTACATACTTTTCAATAAAAACGGTGTTAGACATTAATCCTGCTAATTTTCCTACCACATGAATTTTTGATGGATCCTTCCTTCTTTTATTAAGACATAATTCCTTAACTTCTTTAGTATAGATTGGAATATCCTTTATAGCCTGCAGTAGGGGAATTTTGACACATACATTGGTTAACTCATTCAAAACATCAAAATCAGGTAGGGAGATTGAAAATTTTTCCTTGACCAACCTTTTTGGAAAGGGAGGTATATAAGGTACTAATATTTTCCCTTTTTGACTGTGATTTTCTGAGTGTGAATTTTCTATATTTAATTTTTTTGGAATTCTCTCATTTTCTGCTTGTTCTTCTAAAATAACAGGAGATTCTTTTTGTAAAGTTTTTCCAGATCTTAAGTTGATATTTTTAAGTGGGAGAATTGAGTAGGGGAGTGCCATTCCATCATCAACATTATACATGGGTTTATCCATTTTATTATTTAGATTTGGAATTGGCTGTGCTGGCAATTGTGTTGGCCAAGATTGAGGCTGATTGGATGGCAATTGAAGCTGTTGGGGTTGTTGGCCTAGTTGAGGAGCAAGATTGGGTTGTTGGAAAAATGGGGCTTAATTCTGCTGGTATTGAGGATATGCAGAAGGTTGTTGATAGGGCTGTAGATAGGCCTGTTGATATGGCTGGTTACCATGAGTATACCCTCACCAATTTGGAGCAGATTGGGCTAATTGAGGAGACCAAGTTTGCTAGGGCATGGGTGCACTCCATGAATTTTGAATAGGATTTTGATCATTTGTATGAAACTGCTGCATGGGATCTTAAGACATACCTAAAAATCATGGCTGCCAAGGTCTTTGTTGTCCCATAAAATAGAGAGACTCCATGCTTTGATTCTCCTCCATTCGAGCTTCCTGCAATTCTTTCAATCTGGGGCAATCATCAGTTTTGTGATTTGAAGTACATAAGCCACAAATTTGAACAATATTTAAAGGAAATTTTTTTAATGGGTGTTTCTTTCTACATTTAGGGAAAAAGATAGACAGGGCTTGATCTTGTTGATCTTGTTGTTCTTGTCTTTTCTTGGTCTTTGATGTTTCGACTTGTGTGCCTAAGGTACTCAATAGATTAGTCTTAAAATATTCTAACAGATTCCCATGCTCAGCTCTGGATATACCACTGGTTGCAGATTTAGTTACTTTGGAAGTTACATCCCTTTTCCCATTTCTAGCCTTTCCTCTTGAATACTTATGACATAAGTCTTGTATCTCATCAAAGGGTAAGTAGGAGATGTCACCTTTTCCCATAACATTCAAGATATCCAGATATTCTTCTCTTATTCCTTTTAAAAATATTGTCTAAATGATCTCAGGTGTCAAGGAGTTGTATTTGGATTTCTGCAGGTTGTATGAGAATCTTTCTAGATACTCTTCCAAGATTTCATCTTCCTGCTGAGACATTATAAAAATTTCATCTTTTAAATCCTTTTATCTACAATATGCCTGATATTTTCTAAGAAAATTTTTCCTCATCTCATCCCAGCTAGTTATAGAATGCTCTCCTAATCCCATGAACCATTTCAAGGCAGCTTCTTTAAGAGTAGCAGGGAAAAGACGAAGTTTGTGGGTGTCATCAGTATATCCATAGGTTCGACACAAGATATCAAATTCGAATAGGAAAGAATCAGGATCTTCAGAATTCATACCATAGAAATTTGGTAGGACGGATGGTGGAATATTATTCATCTTTACCTCTTCCCCTAGGATGATGCTAGTGTCCAAGATGGGGAATTTAAAGGTGGATTCATGATCGTCTTCTATTGTTTCATCCCTTTCATGTATCCTCTCTTCTTCCCTTCTCTCTTGCCTTAGTTTATTTTCCATTTCTAACCTTCTCTCATATTCCCTTCTCGGTTTTGCAGTTGGCCCTTTTGATGTTTCTTCCTTAGCCATTTTAAAAGTATCAACTATTGTAATGAATCCTTTTTTATCAGATAAAGAAGTTCCTATTACTTCTATTTTTGGGGGGTTTTTGATAAATCTTCCTTTCTCGTCTCTTTGTCTTGACATAAAACTAAAATATACTATGTGTTTTTTTTTGAATTTTCCTTTTTATCAGAGAACCAAAGTTCTAAAGTCTGCTTCTAAAATGCCTCCCGAGCAACGGTGCCAAATGTTGGGCTCCAATCCACTAATGTAAATTAGACCTTAAGTTTATGTCAATCCGGATTTTGTAGACTTAGAGGCATATCCCAAATATAGAGACTCAAAGCTAGACCTAACTGCAAATCTAGTTTACCTATGAAACAAATCTATTGAAAGCTAGAATGATGTGACTTTGAAATACAAATCCTCCTTTACAGAAGCAACTTCATTTGATCTCTGAGTTAAAAAACAATTCATATGTGAAATATTCTAAGATAAAAAAAACCAAATTAAACCTAAACCCTAAAATATAGATCACGATACTCTGCCTATTATCTCAATATTGAAAGCAATCAAACATTAATTTCCCTTACAGGAAGACATTCACAATGTATAACTGTCCTCAACAATTCGACATTGAATAGGCAATGCACAACGATTTGATATTGAATAAGTAGTCTAAACCATTCCTACAGCATGTGAATGATTAAATAACAGAGTTTCTAACCTTGTTCAAACAATCCAACTCGTTCTGCAATGTATGAGTAGTTAAAGTGAAGAAATCAAATTCTACAGGATTTAATAAAACATACCACATGCAACGATACAAAAAGATGTGTGCAGAATTGGAAAAGGGGGCCCTTCAATGCTTCATTTACACATGCAAATAAAATTAGAGATCTCTAAACTTCAATTGCATTCACCACATCGAATTGGCCATACACAGTAATCGAATCCATAGTCTTGTTTCCACACTATACGCTTATGATCCAGGAGGTTTTTTTCATATCTAAAATCAAATACTTATACAATCTTTTAAAAAATTGGAAATGGTACAAATATGGAAGACTAATAATGACATGCAACCCTCGAGATCCTCCATTAGATCCATCAAAATAGACAAAAACAGAACTGTCCTTCTTTTATGCTAAGTGGTAGCACAGGTGGTCATCTTTGACTGGCATTGACTCGACACCTGTGAGAACCATATCATCTGTTCGTTAGAAGTTTAACCATCCTTGGAAATCAAGGATCTTTCTACCATCTCTCATTTTATGCCTAGCTTTCCTGCAAGTATCCAACCTAGGAGAAATTACAGGAAGTTAGCACATCCTGTAATTTTGAATAAAACCTTAATTTAAATGCCTTAAAAATCTCATAATTCAATTTGTTAAGAAGAAACAACATTTATACCTTTGACCAAAGTTTTGTGAATGAAATTAAGGTTTTATGGATCCGTATGAAGGTTTATGGAGGAAACTGGAAGGTATTTAGATGACAAAAATAGGTCAAAATGGTGCCCAACAAACTCGTGGGTAGAATGAGAATTCACATCTACAGCAGAGAAGTTTGTTAAATTTTTTATCTCTAAATTTTTGCATGCCATATTTCATGCTTTTGCATTTACAAGCTTGTTACAATCCAAGCTTTGGAGGAGTTTCTAGTTTGCTGTTGTTTTATCTTACACTTGTCACAGTTCCAAACGTTTGGATAAGCTACTAGCTGTCAGCTTTAGAAGAGTTCATAGTCTAAGTTTTTTGAGAGAAATCTAGCTTTATTACAGTCTGATTTTTTGGAGAAGGTTACAGTTTTCTTATTAGAAGTTGACAAGTCCCCTTTGTCAACTTCACATCTCCCACTTATGAGGATGTGATTACAGTCTTAAGGAGTAGTGGTAGTAGTAAGAGTATACTTGATAGCGGTTTGAAGGAACCTTTTATGATGAAGCCCTAGCCCAACACCTGAAGAGATGACAGTGCTTTCTTGAAGTATCTTGACAGTCCTCTTTTTGAAATCTAGACAGTCCAAGATTGAAGTATTGATAGTGATTGACAAAGTATGAAGTTTGTGCAAGTTTAATGATGATAGTCCAAGTCTGTTTTAATGCTTGACTGTGGTGAACTTGACAAGTATGATTCTTACACATTCTCAGTGATATGTACATTACAGTCCAAGGTATGTTGGCATGACGATGGTGTACAAGTATTGTGTGAACACCATTGAATGAATACAGTGGTATGATGATATGTATGCTATTCACTCTGATTTGATGATACATGCTTTGATAATATTGATGGCATGATGCTTGCCATGGTGTGATGACATACTTCTATGCACTATGATGTGTACTTATTACATACATATTACATGTTGATGATGATTGCACATAGTGGATGATGATAGTACTTACTAGATGATGATGGTTCATACTTGATGACATTGATGCAAACTCCATGATGATGCATATCCTATGATGGCATGTTCAAGAGACTGATGTTTCATAGACCTTGTTGATAAAGAAATCTCCTTGATGATGAACTGTATGATGATGATGATATGAGTTGATATTGATGATGGTGTACACCCTATGTTATAGAACTTGATGATTATCAGACCTTGCTGATGACATGTTCAGACCTTGATGTTTGATGACTTGACAGTAACCAACAGTATTGATGAGCAGCTTGACTAGTAGCATTGATGTTTAATATGACAGTGATGACATGGGCAGAAAAATGATGTGGCAATGATATCTACAGGGATGAATTGACAGTGACTAGAGTGCAGAGGTTATCAGCAGCATATTTTTGTATGTGACAGGTCGACAAGATCGACAATATTCTTCTTATCTGGGTGGAAGGATGGGGAAAGGAAAGGAGGTCATAGCCTCCTTCCAGGTGAAACTGGAAAACTAGGGAGTGGCATCTTCCTTCAGGTTGTAGCCTGTAAATCATGGGGTCGTAGCCTCCTTCCAGGTGAAGATGAAAAATTGAAGTATATATAATAAGTGGGTTGTTCCCTCCTTCCATTTATTTCTAGAAAACTATTTTTTGAAAAGGCTTCGTGGTTTTACCCCCAGAAATTGGGTTTCCATGTTAAAAACTATTGTGTACTATGCATCTTGTTATTTTTATACACATTGGTGATGTGCTATGATTGGTGATCAACAACCTGCTTTTTATTAAAATTTTAAATAGTACAAATACTTATTCACCCTGTTATATCTGATTTTACCACTCCAGGTGAATCACACTTGTATGGCCTTCCCCTGTCCCTCTACAGACTCCTTAGACCCCTTCAACCATTTTTTGTCATTTGATGTTTCCTTGACCATCCCTATAAACATGTGAAAATTCATATATGTGACTTTTAAACCCCTAATCGCGTATATACACGGATTTGACCACTAAAACCACGTACATCAAGGTGTGTACAAAATCTAAATCCTTTTGGAGTTTTCCTTGACATGGATCCAACTCACTTGACTCCTGGCCTTCCATATGCCTTGAGATCGCTCGGATTCGACCTTTCATTACCCCTTTGAAAATCTATATAAGGAACTCTTTGGTACATTGAAGGAATTTGAGAGAATTGAGAGCAAAGAAACTATAGTCCATTGTTGCTGAAACTTGTGCTTGAGCCTACATCCCTTTGTCCCTTGGACCACTTTTTTGTTCTTCCCAAGCTTCCCTTTGCTTGTGAGCTTGCTATTGAGAGATGGAGGATTGAGGTGGTGGAGGCCCAAGTGGGGGATTCAGTTTCTCCGATTCATAGGCGTTCTGACAAAGGTTGTATCCATTGTAATGTCTGATTTTATATTAATAGAAATATCTTTTTTTGTCAAATAATGTATGTTTGAATGAATATTTTATCCATGGATGGTTTCAAATGTTTATAAATTGTTGATAATATATGCTAGAATATATCTAACACCAAAATATATAGTATGCTTGTATTGTTTACTTGTTGTTGAGGAAGTGAATGATCAATTCAAGCTGAAGTTGGAAAGCTCAACGAGGATCTACTTCAACCGTCTGGAATAAGGTACGAGGTCTGATCCTTTAGTGTTAGATATTTAATTTCTATTGCATATTGGAAAGGATTGATTTATGGAGTCAAGAGGTCTATTGTGGTACCCCAATCCATAGGAATTTCTCTCTGTAACAGAATTGGCGACTCTGCTGGGAAGTTCCTAGTAGTTGTCCTTTGGGGGTTTTCTATTGGCATTCAATGACTTTGAATTGCTCTTTTTCTCTTGTTTTTGTGTTGGGTCTGGGGGCATGTTTTCCTGGTAGTGTTTGATCGGTGTGAATTTTGTCTCAGCTTGTCTATTTGCCTTTATTTTTATGCACCTTTCTTCATGTACGTGAGTATTTAACTCACAGTCACGTATATATGTGGGTTTCACTGCTATTTCTGCGTACACACACGGGTTTACTACGAACAGTCGCGTATGCCCTTAGTTTTTCCTTCTAGAGGAATATGGATGGTTGCTAGGTGAAGTTTGACGATTGTTGAGTCTCCTTTGATACTGCTAAATTATGTATACACCTCTGTTTCTGACCAGAGATGTTTTTTTAGGGTAAATTCTCTTTTTGAAGAATGTTCTTGTCATTGCATTTTTTATTTTTTGTTTTTGGATTAGTGCATTCGATTTATTTTACCTTAGTACTTTGCTTGAGTGCTGCTTGAGTGTGCTTGCAGAGTCTGGGGGTTGTAGAATCATTCTTTTGCTTTTAATATCTCATTTTTATTTCAAAAAATCCAAAAATATTTGCTTATCATCATGCATTGCATCTTGCATTTGGAATAGTACTTGCACTATATTTGCTTTGGAGTATTAGTCAATATTTCATATAGGAAAGTTTGCATTTATCATTTGAAGAAAATTATGCATTTCATGTAGTAGCATACCCTGTTTTTCATGGACACAATGCATTTGCATTGATTGTTAGGTGTGCATTTTACTTCATGTTGTGCCATATCACCATTAGTTGCACGGCCATACACCTC
>LPNX010448591.1:253769-265170 GCA_001517045.1 Pseudotsuga menziesii | reverse complement strand
ATTAAAATCAATGCTTAAATTAAAATGAACTACACTATTTTATTTGATAGGGTTCACCAACAAGATTAGGTTTTAGGGTCTTGGAATAGTTCATTGTGAGTCAATTATCCAAAACCACTAAATGACAACATGTATGTGTCTATCCAGGTGAGTGTGTGAAATTCCTTGGTATAACCAGTGTTTCTCAGGATCCTCTTCTCAAAAGGGAGTTAAGCATGAGGCGGTGTGAGCAGTTATTGATTGGGATGACCCCTAGTCATAACTGAGTAGCACCGAAGATATTTACAGGATTGTATTCGTATTTGGGGGCTCTTTCAAGAGTTTTGGGATTTGCTACCCTACCCATACGGTCAATCTCTCTCGCGATTGTCTACCTGAGCATTGATTATATTGAGGTGACCTTAGTGGCCTTACCTAGGATATCGAGGGGGTACTCTGCAAGGGTTATTCTGTGGGTGTCCTGGACAGGTTGGGGTCAGACAACATAGTCGCTTTATGTGTTGAAGCTGAGGGTCACAATAATTGGTTATGTACCTCTGCTTGTTGTGTATCAGAGTCTCAAGCCTCTCCTAGGCGAGACATACCTGCTTCATTTGGGAGCTCACTTATCCTACCCTTGATTTCTTATGTTTGGCTTTAGATTTTATTGGTGATTTCTCTGTGCACATTAGCTTTCCTAGGTTTTTCGTAGCTAGAGAGTCTTTTATATTTTTTGAGTCATTGTGGATTCGGGTGTGGATCCTCACCATTCTTGTCGTTTAGCAAGGCTTCCAATTTATACATATCCTCCTCCTTTGGGAGAGAGAAATAGATATTCTAGGAAGACTACTTCGCACATTGATTCACACACCATGGGAGACCACGTTGAAGGTATTCCTGAACCACCTTATCCCATTCATGTGGAAGATGGGGAGTTTACTCCTAACTATGATCCTTCACCTGATCTGACTGAGTTAGGTCCTGTGATTTCTGAGATAGGTACTTTTCATGATAGACCTACTTAATCTAGGGTTGATTCCCCATTGACGCATCACCGGTATGGAATGCCGGAGGATGATGAGACTCATTTTGAACCTGCGAGCACTAGTTATGGTATGTCTAGTTTTCCCACACATGATTTGGCATTTCATTTCGAATCTAAGTTTGAGCCTAACACTATGCCTGGGGGCACTCTCATTCCTTACCATGTGAAGAGGTTTGGGAGCACAAGTCACATTGCACCTTCCATCCCGGCGGTGGAAGCTACATCACATATTCCTCCTAGGTCTAGGGTTAGTGATCTGATTAGGATACCAGATCTGAGATGAGTGACTATAGGGAATAACACATACATAATTACTCAGGTCCCTTCATCCTCTATGCCTACTTCTTTGAATTTTCACCCTCCACCTCATTCATGTGGTCCTTTAGGCTGGAACATTGCTACGAGTCATGTCTGTACTGCGGTTGCTAGACTAGTTGTGTCTCAGGTTCATGTACTGCCCGTTGTTTCAAGAGGTTATGTTCATACTTTTAGAGGTCATATTCCTACTTCTGAAATTTTTATTCTTACTTCCAAAGTGTATATTCCTACTTACGGAGTGTCTCATGGTACATTGCATGTGATGACTTGTGGACCTTATTATGGGACGTAGTATGGACAGGGTTCTTCACCTTATGGGTGCGGGTATCAATAACCTACTTACTCTCCAAATTATGGCTTTGTAGCTCTGAATAGTCAAGGTACACCACACTATGGTGCTTCCATATCACCCTATATGGGTCAAAAGGGAGGAGGGCACTATGGCGAAGGCCATGGTGGTTATGGTAATCAGACCTATGTGAATCAGAACTATCAGGGAGCGCTCCATTGACCTAATCATCCTAGGCTCCCTTTCCTTGCAACGTTGAATCTTCCTGACTTGTCGAGATTGATGAACGATCCTATAGCTCATGACCTAGCTTGGCCGGCTGTCCCTACTACGCTTCCCTCGGACATACCCAAATTCGAGGTAAAACCGGGAGAGGATCCGAGTGAACATGTTACTACCTTTCACCTATGGTGCTCTTTGAATTCCTTACATCAGGACTCAATCTGTTTAAGGCTATTTCAACGCACCCTTACAGGTCCTGTTGCAAAATGGTATATAGAGCTACCTAGGGGGGCATTCGCTTTGTTCGATGACCTAGCGATGACTTTTCTTAACCACTTCCAGCTACCAGTGTGTTATGACGTTGGTATTGAACTCTTGTCAACATTTTGGTAGGATAAAGCCACACATATCTCGGATCATATCCAAGAATGGTGTAGACAGAAGAGGTTGATTAAAGCCTTTATACCACTGAAATTCCTCCTCGAATGGTTCCTTAAGTCGTTAATGTTGTATATAGTGAAGGATG
The DNA here is from genome assembly GCA_001517045.1 of Pseudotsuga menziesii. Taxonomy (NCBI): domain Eukaryota; kingdom Viridiplantae; phylum Streptophyta; class Pinopsida; order Pinales; family Pinaceae; genus Pseudotsuga; species Pseudotsuga menziesii. The sequence goes on along the minus strand of LPNX010448591.1, from coordinate 262,791 downwards.
TTTCTACATACGGAGTGTAAAATGAGGAACAAGCCATTTTTAGGGCATAGGAATTGGATTTGATTTATGCTCAATCTGGTTTGTTATATGAGATTATTCCCAATGCTCTGCATTCTAGTTTCAACCCCAAAGTTAAACCTGGACCACATGCCGATGGCATTGTTGGTTGTGCGAGTGCTAAACCTGCGGATTCGGTTGTAAAACGAATTAGTCAATTGTCAATCAACCAATCTGCTTTGGGTCAAGCCATGGCTTCATCTCAACCTGCCCAAATGGTGAGTGTGCTTTCAGTGCAATCGTCGAACCAGAAGGGTAACCAACAGCCTGGACAGAATAAAAAGAAGGGTAAGAATAATTGTAAGGGTGGGAATAGGAATGAAAATGCTAATAATAATGACAAGAACGCCCGTAATGCTGGGGGGGACAAGAAATCTAAACGTAAGGTTAAATTCCCTTCCAAGTTTTGTAAGGATGATCACCTCACTTACTTGTGCCCTCGTATTGATGAAGCCTCGAGATTCTTAGTGTAGGGCCCACCTGTGCTGACTAACCCTTTACCTCACAATCAAAATATGAACTTGAGGACCCATGATTAGTTTGGTGGTGATCAATATCCACTGGAGGGTAGTGGTTGTGGTTGCATTAACATGGTACATGCTGCGAAAGTTGTGACCTATGCAAAGGACTATGGTTCATCACAACCCAACCCAGGAAAGGAGCCTGACCCACCAGGGACTCCTTTGCATATTGAAAAACCTATGGATAAACTTGAAGCTGCACCTTGCATTCCTAAGGGATTCCTTAAGCGTTTGAAGCACAATCCTAATGCCTGAGCCACCCATAACTATTCAATTGTCGAGGATTTGGGCCATACTCCTTGTGCGATGTCTGCACTGGAAGTGCTTCAGAGTTGTCCTTCGCAAAGGAAGGATTTTATTTCTTCCCTTGGTGTGACTTATGATAATTCTTCCTCCGTGATTAAAATTGAAACCGTAGGACTTCAGCCTCAGTTTCCTTACTATGTGTCTCTTTTGATTCATGTAGAATGTATTAACATGACAGTTAAGTGCACTGTGATTGATGAAGGTGCTGATACTTTTGTGATGTCTTTATCATGTTGGACGGGTTTAGGTTCCCCTGAGTTGTCTAAGTCTGCAACCATGTTAACTGCATTCAATGGGAGATCGTTTAGGTGGCATGGGATCCTTCTTTCCCTTAAGGTTTGTTTGGGAGGGAAGACCATTGCGATAGAGGTCGAGGTGGTTGATGCGCCCCTTGACTACAATCTCTTGTTGGGTAGGAATTGGATGTACAGTGTGCAAGCCGTAGCTTCTTCCCTATTTCGCGTTCTGTGCTTTCCATTTAATGGGAAGATAGCTATGATTGATCAAATGTCATTTAAGAATCTGTTGGTTACCGCATCTTTGGGAGCTTCGATCCCGATCGTAGAGCACTCTCAGCCGACAACTGAGAGTATGGGTGTGGGAATGTATCCATCCCTCATGGGAAGTTTTAGTTGTCCTACACCTATCCTTATGATAGGGTCTAGTTCTAGTGAGGCTTCAACATCTATAAGATCGGTGTCTTTTGACATGAGTCATATGGAAGATCCTTCGATTATTCCTACACCGAATACTTTGAGTGATCCCATCGTGATGAACGTGCCATTGCCTACAGTTATGGTATCTTATCAAGCTAATCTTGAGTGTGTTGCAGAGCCTAGTCCTTCCTTTTCACAGATGGAGGAGGAGGACCCGTATGTACTGCCTGCATGGGCAGTACAGTCTTCTCACATGCATGACTACCTTGATAGTGTTTTTCCTTCAGATGAAGCGATTATTGCAGCCATGTCGGGAGTTGAGCCACCATGGGAAGAGCTCCATCATAGATCTTACTTTCTTCCTGATCTTGACCATTTGGAGCGTGAGGACTTTAGGGAGGTTCTTAGAGAGAGAATTGGTAGTCCCATGGTTCCATTAATCTTTCCTAGTTTGATGGCTGATGAGAACATGGAAAATATATCTCCAATGATTCCTATCAATATCTCTCATGATCCTGGCAGGATAGAGAATGTCTATATTGGGGTAGAATGTTCCCATGCTGAGATTCAAGAATACACCGAGTTGTTTAAAGAATTCTGTGATATATTTGCTTGGTCTTACGATGAAATGTCAGGTATCAACCCTCGCATTGTTGAACACGATATTAATACTTATCCCAACGCTAAGCCGGTTTGACAATGCTTGCGTGCGGTGAATCCTAGGAAAGCACCCACGATTAAGACAGAGATAGAGAAATTGTTGAAAGCCAGTTTTATCTATCCCATTCCCTTGATGGAGTGGGTCTCAAACCCTATTCCGGTTGATAATAAGTAGGGAGCAATCTGCATATGTACTGATTTCCCTAATTTGAATCGTGCCTGTCCTAAGGACAATTTCCCCACACCATTTATTGATCAGATTTTGGATGAGTGTGTGGGTAGCGAGGTTTTCTAATTTATGGATGGATTTTGTAGATATAATTAGATACAAATTAAACCTGAGGACTAACATAAAAATGCATTTATTTGTCCATGGGGAACTTTTGCATATCGGAAAATGCGTTTTGGCCTTAAGAATGTCGGAGCTACTTTTCAGCGGGCAATGACCTTGATTTTTGACGATCTCAAATCGATTATTGAAGTATTTTTGGATGACCTTGCTGCTCATTCTCATATGAGAATGCGTCATTCCTATCATTTGAGATTGGTGTTCGAAAGATGATGCCATTATTTGGTTAGGTTAAATCCTCACAAGTGCATCTTTTGTGTGAAGTCAGGTTGTTTGTTAGGATTCATCGTTTCTAAAGAGGGTATAAGAGTCGACCCTTTGAAGGTAGAGGCAATACTTCAGTTGTCTCCCCCGAAAAATATTCGTCATCTTCAATGTTTGACTAGAGGCTTCATGCGTCTTTTGAAGAAGGACGCCACCTTTTGTTGGGATGAGTGAACCCAGGAGTCCTTTGATGCGCTCAAATGAGCCCTAGCATTGGCAGCGGTGATTAGTCCCCAAGACTATAGCTGTGATTTTCTACTTTATGTGGTTGCATCCATGGAGATGATTGGTATCGTTTTGGTTCAAGAAGATGAGGAGCTCCAAGAGCATGTCATATACTATCTGAGCTAGAATCTTATTGATGCAGAGATCCATTATTCTCATGTTGAGACGCTTGCTTTAGCTACCATACATGCAGTTCAACGGTTGAGACATTATATTCTCCTTCGCCAGACCTTCGTTGTAGCCGATGTAAATCCGTTTCAATTCATCCTCACTCGAAGGATGATTGGGGGAAAGTATAATAAATGAATTGTCATTTTGCAAGAATTCGACCTTGAATTTGTTTCGGCAAAATCGAAGAAATCATTAATTTTTGCAGAGCTTATATCGGATTTCCCAAGCGAGGCCGAGGAGTTGGTTTGTGAAGATACATTTATCGATGAGCACATATTCTTAATCTCAACTTTAGACCCATGGTATGGGGATATCATTATATATCTACAAACATTGAAGGTCCCTACTCATCTCTCATGGGATGAACGATGACGATTACATCACATGTCTAAGAGTTACCTCATAGTGGAGAACAATTTATACCACCATGGGGTAGATTCTATTTTATGTCGTTGTTTAACTCATGATGAGGCTGAGGTAGTGCTGAATGATTGCCATGAAGGGGTGTGTGGTGTTCATTTATCTGGGATTTCTATAGCCCAAAAAATATTTAGAGCAGGTTATTTCTGGTCGTCGATATTTAAGGATTGTGTAGATGCGGTCAAGAGGTGCCACCCTTGCTAGGTGTTTGCATGTAATATGCACTCGAAACCTGCCCCGTTACATCCCATCATCACTGTCGGTTCCTTCACTAAGTGGGGGCTTGATTTTATGGATTGCAACCCAACTTCAGCTGGGGGGCATCATCATATCATAGTGGTTGTTGATTACTTCAGGAGATGGGATGAGGCTATGCCTACAGTTAAATTCAACGGTGAGATAGCCGCACACTTCGTATTCAACCAAATTATTACTTGGTTTGGGATTCCGAAAGAGCTTGTCACTGATCATGGATCAAAATTTTAGAATCATATGATGGAAGAGTTGGAATCAAAGTTAGGGTATAAACAAGAGAATTCCTCCTCTTACTACCCTCAAGCGAATGGACAGGTAGAAGCAGTGAATAAATCACTCAAATCCATTCTCCAAGGAACCATCTCACAAAGCAAGAACAATTGGCACATTATGTTATATCCTTCTTTGTGGGCATATAGAACCGTTGTTAAGACTGCCATGGGTTTTTCTCCATATCAACTTGTACATGGAGTGGATTCGGTATTGCCGGTTGAATGCAAGATTCCTTCTTTGAAGCTAGTCGTAGAACTCTTACCAAACACTTCACCATTGGAGGAGTGTTTGGTCCACCTTGAGCAACTTGATGAGCCGCGTCGAGATGACTTGGTGGCTTTAGAAGTAAATAAACATCGCGTAAAGGTCCAGTATGATAAGTCTATCCGTCCAAGGAGGTTTAGTGAGGGAGACTTGGTCCTTTTGTGGGATCAACCAAAAGAACCCTTAGGGGCAGGAAAGTTTAACCCCATGTGGCGTGGTCCTTATGTCATCAAACATGTGTTAGAGAAGGGTGATTATGAGTTAGTGGATTACGAGGGAATGGCCTTGGCGGAGCCTAGAAATGGGCTCTATCTCAAAAAATACTATGCATGATTTTCAGCCAAGGCTGGTTATTGTATATTATTGTACAGTTTTTCATAGGTAGGTATTTTTCTTATAGTGATTGAGTTTGTGATTAGTTTCTGTTTATTTTAGCAGATGTCAATGGAATCTTCCACCTTCATAGGATTCGCAGATGGTGCAAGCCATCACACTCAACACTCAGCCTCTGCTGCTTGGGTGATTTGTACTCCTGTGGGTCAGGTATTGTCTTCAGGAGGCGTATGCTTACGGCCATATTCAAACAATGTTGCTGAATATAGTGCCGTTATTGAGCTTGTACAAGATTTACATGGCGTTCTCTCTATTGAGGTACGTCTTGATTCAGAGTTAGTAGTGTCATAGCTTAATGGTTTGTACCATGTTAGAGATACGACATTTTTAAGAATATTCTTATGTGTGAGATTGTTATAATGGCAATTTTACAATATAACATACATACATGTTCCAAGAATTAATAATCAACTTGTTGACTCATATGCTAACTACGTGTTAGATTGGCATTTGTTTCATACACAATAAACTCATCACAAACACAAATTTTTACACATTGAAATAAATAAACCGATCATCATAAAAGTTTTTATATACATCCAAAATGTGGTAATACATAGTGTCATGATACAAAAATGGGGCTCTTGAGCCACCAAAATACAGTACACTATAATACAAAATGTATCACTCCCGGGTATCTAAGCTTGTGGAGGAGGAGGGGGGTTGTGATCATGGAATGTCACTACGGCTCTAGCTAGCCATCGAAATAATCGCACCCATGCTCGTGGTACACCCACCACCTGGCATTGCATAGCCTCAGGAAAGTCCTTGACTTGCGCCATGGGAACTCTATGTGTCAGCCTCACAAAGTTGGTATGAATTATCTGGAGTGTTCGCTCCGCATCCACACTCGTAATATCATTTCCTCTTCCCCTCCGTCTGTGATGAGGGAAGCCTTTAGGCTACTGTGGTCCCACATATGCATGCATATGGTAGATGTCACTATGTATTGTCACCCAAAAACATGTCTTTTGATTCCATATAATAAAAAAACACAAAAAAATTAAATAACTCAAAAAATTTAAAGAGAGGGTCGAGATTCGTTACCTATGTCACCGTATGCCGATCCTGGTGGTAGCAGCATGTCTGGGTCCCCCTAGAAATCTATCCCCATGTAAGGGTATTCATTGATGGCAACTATCTATCGTCGCCACCACGGAAATAAATTAACTGGATAGGGGTTGGATACGCTACCTCCCCCCAGTCTACGCATTGCATCTGCCCAACGTTGTTGGGCCGGATCTCGAACCCCGTGTAGAGGAACGTCAACTCTAGGGCTCAATAATAGAACACGCTCAAAGAAAAACATGCTCAGTATACTGCTGAAACCAAAGTTTCGCACTCTGCCCATCTTACACTCATTGAGATGATGTTTCATGTTGCTCAGTAGTGAAGTGCTCCAATCATATACTATGGGTCTCATGCACTCCATTGCATAGAACATCAGAGGCTGCGAGGCCTGGTTGAGTGAATCCAAGCCTTCTATCCTACCCAGTGTCAGTAGGATGGCCTTTAGGCCCAGCACCTATATGGAGTTAGTTGGGATCTGACTCCCCACCTTCTCCATGTCCGGATAGCAGTACACCGCAATGTACTCATCTATAGTCAATCCACCTCTGGGCCCACGAGAACGTAGGTTCACTACTTCCCCCCGTCAAGAAAGCCCAGTAATAAAGTATATGTCCTCCACCTCTATGGTGAGGGACATACCATCTATCTAGAATGACTCTGAGTCTGGATCCCAGTAGTCCACCAACATCTGCAGTAGTCCTAGTTTGGCCCTTAAGCCACCAAGACACCAAAATTTGTAGAGCCGACATGCATGTAACACTTGTTGAGCCATTAGATTAGCCCCTACTACCTCTTCTACATCACCATGTTCACATTCTCTCCATTCTAGGACCATCTTGCACAAAAAATTGGAAGTTTACCCATTAGAACACTTAAAAAACCTTATGCGCGGCCGCATACGTGACTGTTTTCCAAATAGCCATGTATGTATGCGACTGTGAGGGAATTTTCCGCATATATCTATCCCTATACACAGAAAAACCCTCGATTTCGACATGGGCCATAGTGCCTATTTTGGATTGGCCTAGAAATCCAAAATCACCATGGAATTTGACAAAAAAATGCATCAAAATGGAAGAGTAGAGCATGGGTAAGTACCTGGAAGCAACGGTAGTGGATTTCACCGACTGGATTTCCTGGAATTCGCTGTTGAAAATCTGAGCTCAATTGGGTAAAAATTTCAAATGTTTGATAATGTTTTGAATTTTTTACTATTTATAGAAATTTTTCAAATTTTTGAAAATTTTTACCCCCTTTCCTATAGTTTGGACCATTTCTAATCATTTTGGACCGTTTTTGGACTAATTTATGATGTAGGAGACCTTTTTGAGTGTCGTTTTAGCCATTGGATTGACCCATTCATGTCGATTTCAGGTATCATGTCTAAACTGACATATAGGTTAGGTTTCATCACCATTTGCATTTTGCATGACTTTATGACCGTTTCATTATAGCCTTAGGTATGAACCCACTCTATTATGTCACGGAACCTTCTTGTTGTTTTAGAAGTAGTATGATATGAGTGGTAGAGCTTGACCTTACATGGGTACCCTAGTTAGCACATTATTTGCATTTGGTGCCCATGCTGACGTTTTGTCCCTTAAGGTGTGGGAGTTCGTTGTATAGTATTGCCATGACATTTTGCAAGAGCCTCATACTCCTCTTGATCTTTTGTTGGCCTATTTCCCTCAGGAATCCCTTATGTCAAGTTGTAATTGCATTATCATGAGCTTTGCCTGCCTTATTGAGCCTTACGTGGGCTTCCCTGACATTGATTTTTAGCCATATAGCCTGAGCTTGTCTCATGTCTAGCCATGCAGAGCCATTTTATATATCCTTTGCAGCTTGGTTCCCTATTTTTACCGAGAGGGGTATTTCGCCTGAGTGTCGCTATCCTACACATGTATCCTTGCATTGAGAATAGGTATGTTCCACTACTTGGAACTAGTTTGTTTGCCCCTTTGACACTCGTCTCCTCCTAGTCTGTAACTATAAAGCAGTTTTATTCTTTTTCAAGCTTTTTAAATATTTGAAAAAGTCCAAAAAAAATAAAAAAAACCAAAAAGCCGGACAAGGAAAGATGTTATCTTTTGGCAGTTGTCGAGTCATGTCACCTTCGAACAGAGCACTGTATATCACATCTGTTGGTTGGGTTTATAGTTTGACTTTAGGAGTTGTACTCATTTTATCTGAGTTTATCTCCATCGACTGGTTAAGCTTCCAGTCCCCATGGAGCCTTTGTCGATGCCTCCTGTGTTGCAGAGATGTCCCATTTTTGTATATCGAGTCTATGCTGCCTTTATTCAGTCACCATTCCCCATTATTCTCTTGTTCGAAGGAATTTGAAACCTGAGTCGACCATTCCTCAGTTACTATTGACTTTGCATGTCGGCCATTCCTGGTATAGTTACTGGTTTGTGCACATTATGATCGATTCCTTCCACATTATACAAATTTGCTGAGTACCTCGTGTTGGATGATGGAGGATGCCTTAATGCCCTCCTTCTAGTGGATTTCATCCCATGGATTTCAGACCATTTATTCTGGGATTGGAATCTAGAGTCATTTTTCAGTGCCTTGAGACTTGCAATCATCAGTGGCAGGTTCTCTCACCATCGAAAGTCTTTGGGAATACATCAATGTCCCCTTATCGATGGATCCTCTCAAGTGTTCGACCTCAACACATTTATTCACACTTGTTAGTTTGCACTCTAGTACCTTGATTCCCATTTTCATTATCGGTGGGTGATCTCACATCTATTAACGGTATACATCAATGACCGGTAATCAGATCATGGACTACTATGTTCGGCCTCGACACCTCTATTCACATAGTAGGACATATACTCATAGTAGTTTGTGTAGAAGACCTTCCATATTGGTGGCATCTCTTATATGCTACCTCCTTGATCGTGCTAGTGTTCATGAGATTTCAGCTCTCATGACTTGATTCCAGTATATGTCAGACATTTCCAGCTATTATGGAGATCATGATCCTTCGTATATCTTCATCATGGAGATTCCGATCTATGTATATTGTACGTGGCGATGACCACTTATGTGATATTTTGTATCATGCCTATTCATGGCCATTGTACTCTTATGTATCGAGGACTGCTAGATAAATTTGTAGTTAT
>LPNX010448591.1:196309-240949 GCA_001517045.1 Pseudotsuga menziesii | reverse complement strand
GTAAGAAATTTCTTACATAATATAAAGTTATTTAACAACATATTAATATTGTGTTGTGACTATTATTAACTTATGTAGTATTGACATTAAATGTTAATATTGGCTATGTGAAAGTTTTTCAAACCATAATGAATTTTACATTTTTCCCCCGACGATCATGCGTGGAGTGCCCACTTGAAATGTTGGTTTGAAAAACTCACTAACAACTTAATCCAGAAAATCATTCACAACGATGACAAGCTGTGAAAGCCTACACTCTGAAAATGTTACTACTTTGTCATTGTTGAGTATAAGATATTACATTAGTACAAATTTCACACCACTTTAAAGTCTCTAGAAGAAAATATAATATTAATTAGAATGCAAAAGAGTAGAACAATAAAATTTATATCAATTATAATAAATAATAATAGGGAAAAGTCACTTCAAACCTTATTGCAAGTGCCTTACATTTATTCACAGAGGAATTCTAGAAGACGTTTTAAGGTTCATTATTGAATATGACTATGCACATTTGATATAGTGACATGTTGAGTTTATGTAAAAAACAAATTGAAAAGTTAAAAACTGAATGGTGTTATCTAATTCACATAAAGTACCATCACATGAATTAGCATAGAAGTTGAACCAAAAATTTTGTATAGTAAATAATATAAAATTCCTCAAAAAAAGCTTGAAGAGAATATTTGATATACAACAAACATTGAAAAGTGTTTCTTCTTGTATATTAATAACTCGTTCAAAGAAAAAATCACATTCATGAATCATCTCCACCTAATCTCCTTATATTCAATCAAGCAAATCATTTACAACTTGTACACCACATTTATTTACCGTGGTCTTCCTAAAATCTTCTTTCTTTTGCATCCATGCCCAAACTATGGTATTAACTGGAGTAGTTCCAAGTCATCTGTCATCAAGGTTTGGTACCCAATATTGTTCTAAAATTTTCCCTTGTATTTCCTTGAATGAGGCTTCCATCAATCAACCTTTAGATGAAGAGTCTCACTTTCATCATTCTAGAAGTTATCTGAGGTGGTTTTTTCCATCTAAATCATCTCTCCACTCTAAAGTCTACCACGAGAAAATATAATTATGAATTTGAATGCAACATAGTAGTACAATTAAATTTATATCAACTATAATAACAAATACTAGGGAAAACTCGCTTCAAACCTTATTGCAAGTACCTTACATTTATTCACAAAGAAAGTCTATAAGATGTTTTAAGGTGTATTCGCATAAAGTATCATCACATGAATTAACGTTGAAGTTGAACCAAAATTTTCATATATGTTGCAAATAATATAATTTTTTTCAAAAGGTAGCTTGAAGAGAATATTTAATATACTACAAACATTGACATATTTTTCTTCATGTATATTAATTAGTCATTCAAAAAGAAAAATTACAATCATGAATCATCTCCACCTAATCTCCTTATATTTTCTCAAGCAGATAAAGTACATCTTGAGGATGAAAATTTCCACAGTTAATCATAATAAGAAAGAGAGTTTATGGAATTAAATTGTGTGTATTAAAATGTCCCTACGTTTCAAGTGGACGCTCCACCAATCATTAGGGGAACAAAATGAAAAGCTCAAAGTGGCATTAAAGAGAGTGAGCAAAAGCTAATAATAAATAAGGTAAGGGTTTTGTACATGCATTAATGAATATAGTTATGCACATTTGATATAGTAAGATGTTGTGATGGTCTAAAAAGCAAGTTGAAAAGTTAAAATTTGAATGGTGTTATCTAATTTGCATAAAGTATCATCACATGAATTAACATTGAACTTGAAGTGAAATTTTCATATATGCAGTAAATAATATAAAATTCCTCAAAACATATCTTGAAGAGTATTTATTATACTACAAACATTGAAAAATGTTTCTTCATGTATACTAAAATTCATTCAAAAAGAAAAATTACATTCATGAATCATCTCCACCTAATCTCCTTATATCCGCTCAAGAAGATCAAGTACAGATTGTAGACCACATTTATTTATCTTGGTCTTCCTGCAATCTTCTTTCTTTGGCATCCATGCCCAAACTATGGTATTAATTGGAATAGATCCAAGTAATGTTTCATCGGTATTTGGTACCCAATATTGTTCTAAAATTTTTCCTTTGTATTTCCCTGAGCTAGGTTGCCACCAATCAATCTTTACATGAAGGGTCTCGCTATCATCATCCTAGAAGATATTTGAGGTGGATTTTTCCATCCAAATCATCTCTCCTTCATCCCCATTTCCTAATCTAACAAGCAACATATTTCCTTCCTCAACATCAATTCTAGGATTGAATGTTGGATTTGGCTTGTTGCACTTGGGTCCAACATATACCAATTCATCTGTCACATTATCAAAATCCCCATCCATAATAATTGATATTGCATGGAGTGCATTACCATCAAAGTTAACATTTTTACTCACCTTGGGCCAAAAATCATCAGAAGAAGAATCAGTTTAATCCAAGGGTGTATGGTCATTGTACATTCCATCTAATGCATCAATAACTCTTTTCCAATAATCTAGTTTTTTATTCCATTCCTCTATAACAATTGGTGAATTCTCATTGCCATTAGTCTCTTTCCACATTTTTATGTATGATGTTATTCCTTCCTTTAGTTATTTTCAATGAAAATGATTGCCTTTGGAACGTAAGAAATATGGATTCCCTATGGGAAATATAGGTTGACCTTCATCATCTGTATTCCACAACTCAACTAGTTCTAACCGCTCAATGTCTCTTATGGATTCTTTATACCTCATAACTAGAACATCATTGAGTACAAGAAATTGGAAGTACTGGACATTAAGAAAAATTTTGAAGTCATACACTTTGTCAATAAGTTTAGGTGGAAATGCCCGTTTTTCTTCTATTGTGCGATATTTACCCATCATCTTAGGGAAAGAATATATATCTTTACTTTTCAAGTTGGAAGACATTCTTATGTAGGTTCCATCTATGTATTCATGTGTGTTCCCCACAATCAATAACCCAACCTCAATAGTGATGAAGACACCATGAAGACACCAGGTGCAGTTAATAGTGATAGAAACATGAAAACATAATGATTTTTATTATCACTAGCTCCATTGTCCAACTGTAACAACAAATGTGGAGGAAGAGGTTTAAAATCAATATTTTGATATTTTGAGCTTCCATTTAAAGATAGGAAAGCATCCTTGTACACTCTACATTTTGAGTAAATAGAGTTTTGAAGTAATGCAATTGAAAGTGGGTTTCTTGAACTTCCACTCTCATAAACCAAATCACCATACATATCAAGGTGTGGGTCTTCAAGGCCCCTCATGCACTTTGCAAGATATGTAATGGTAAATTGTGATCCCATGTGTACAAATGGTAGGGAGAAATGACCAAAACCTCCTGTGATATGCCCATGTGTTAGCATACCTATCAACGACAAACCCAAGTTTGTTCCTACAACAAATTTTGATTTGACACATAATCTTGGGATTGAAGTCTTTGTTTTGTCCATTTTATCATGGATAATGCTCAAGTATTCCTTTGGATATCGCTCTGACATAATTATGTGGGCATAGTAGCAATATATTCCACACATAACAATCTTGTTATGTTTCTTCAGTCTAGCTCGTGCCTTTTCTTCCAGCTCTTTTGTAGTCATTGTCTTCATTTGTGCTTTCAACACGATACATTTAGTACATTTACTAAAGTTAGTGTTCATTGAGAATGCCACATCTGGAAAATGAGTATTCCAAATCTTGCTCATTTTTGGTAGTGATATTGATGGAAAATTAAGCTATTGAAGAGCCTCATTGATCTATTTTAACAAAGAACCTTGGGTGTACGTTGATTGAAACAATATTAAAGGAGCAAACATTCCATCTTCTTCAACTTGCATGTTTGGTTCGGTGAAAATCTAAATTATCCATTACTATTTTGTGAAATATTTATATGGTTGCCATAGTATGTGCACGTGGTTTGCATTTGTTGGTGTTACCATGAATTCCTTTGACATATCCTTGTTGGAAATTATGTTGGTAAGTATAGAAGGTGCTTTGAGGAATATTATGTACCTTGTACCATGATTTCTTACAAATAACATCTCCACTAAACCTCATTTCCTTTACTTTTCTAATAGTAGGAAGTAGGCCATGGACATGGATCTTTGACATGATTGTGTTGGAAAGGAGTGAATTAAAGACAAATTCCCTAATGCATTTTTTTAAGAGTTCCATACCCCTTCTAACAACTGCAATGGCTTTCCTATCCACATGTTGAAGACAATCTTGTTTGCAACATTCATCAGCTGCCAAAAGTCAGATTTCTTTCTCTTCAGCTCTCTGTATTTGAAAGTTTCCAACTTTTTTGTAGCCACAACTCATTTAATCCTTTTATATGGCCTCGTTATGTGCATTGAAATTGAGCCTGGATAGTTTTAATTATAAATATCACCATCCCATGTGATTAAGAGACTTGTGTCCTCTATAAGATCCCATACTGCCATTTCGTTGCGTGCCCCCTTGAAATTTTCATTCACCCTTAAAATCTCACCTTCATTGTCCACCAACTTATTTATTGGACATCTAACCAAACAATGTATAGACTTATCCCCAATCCTACATCTTTCACAATTTATATCTGTCTTCCACAAAAACACTAAATTCCTTTTAACAACATGACACGATGAGTGTGTTAGCACTAAATTTATTTTTGTCGGAATTGGTCTTATTGCCTTCAAAATTTTAAGTTTTCATGGGTGATTGATTTGGTTTCCAAAGTTTTCTCATTAAGCTATTTCCAAGTTGGCAAAGAAAAGAAGTTAAAGACATTTTAGGTAAAAAGAGAAATAGGTTTTTCACAAGTGGGGACAAAAGTATTTTTCACCTTTGAATGAAATTTATAAAATAAGTTTTATAAACCAATTATTGGATTTATATTCAAACTTATATAATTTTGGATATTTTTTCCAAGCCAAAAAAGGGGCCTAGTATTGACCAAACCAAGTCCTCCATGAAGGTTCAAGCGCTAAGATTTCACAATATTTATTACCTTTATTTGTTCCTTAAGGTATAATCAAACCACTAGCACATATAATAATCCAATGGTTCAAACAAAAAGTGAAATTTCATCAACGGTCCCATTCTATTCCGGAGTGCAAAAGTGTGAGATAATTAAAAGGGAAGAGTGGTAGCGGAATTTTAAACCACTTTCCATGTGGTAACTTTTGGTGAATTCCGCTTAGGAAAGAAGTAAAGAAAAAACAACTTGGTAAGGGTCCTGAAATGAGACGGTGTATAAAAAGTGATTTGTCTTCGGTAAATTCATTTTCATTTGCATTTGTTTATGGTGAATGAGCACATTGGATAAGTTGTTTCATGATACAACTGGTACCATTGCACCAAAAGAGTTGCTGGTTATCAACGTACAAATAAGGAGGTAGCAATTTTGTGTAACAATCAGCGAGCTGTCTCAAAGTCTCATGGTGTTCTAATGGAAAAAAACTTGAAGGGAAAATGGCAGAGATAAAGAGTCTGATCAAGGAGCAGGAAATTGATCTTAATAGAGCAAGAAAAGGGAAGCCACCACTCAACAATGCGGAAGGGAAGCCCAAAAAGAACATCAGCCCAGAATTGTTGGAGAAATATATACAGTGAGAACATTTGTGAAGGTATTGGTATGTGTTTAAAGTCTTACAAACAGAATTTACAATGGAGAGTGTGCCAAAGCTTGGGATTATTCAAGTGTTTGGAGGCACTATTAACAAATATGGATACCTTGATCAATCAATTCATGGGAGTGCTCTTACAAGAGATAATATTACAAGGATAGATGGTATATGTTCTCTATTTATGAATTATAGTTAAACAATTCAAGGTTTAGAAGCAACAGAGCATATTTTTTCTGAAAATGATTGTTTTAGTCATTTTATTCAAAGAATTGTTTCTGGAAAATAAAGAAGCATTTTCAAAAACTGAAAGAGGTTTTTAATAATAACATTATACTATACAATAACCTCTTTCAAGTTTTACCCGAGTGCTAAATATTGGAAGAATTGAAGTCATATTCAGAGGGAAAATGTTCAGATTTCAAAATGACTGTTCTAGTCATCAAATGAAAAGAATTGTTTACATTAAATGAAGATGAATTTTGAGAAAATGAGAGAGGTTTTATTCACAACAGGCCTATCCAAAATAACCTCTTTCAGTTTTCACACAAGTGCTATGAGTTAGGAGAAACAAATTCAGTGTTACAGGTAATGTTTCATGGAAAATGCACATCCGCTGCTAATATAAAAGTAGCAGTTCGAGAAAACAATAGACGATGAAGAAATAACATACAAAATAACTCATATTATCCTATACATGTATTTCTATAGATTTACCAATTGTTTAGAATCTTTATATCCAATATTTTTCCATATAATTTTGACATCCATCGGAAGATGTGAATGAGTCAGCAAACCCAGTTGGATGTGTTGGAAGACTTCCTTGGATATCAAACAATACATTTGCACTTTTTTCCTTGAATGCTTGCCATTTATTTAGAGCCTAAGGAAGACTCATCTTAAAATCAATTCCCTGAGAAACATATTTATCTATATCTCTGGGCTTCCATTTCTCAACTAAAGGTGCCAAAACATTGACAGCATGGCACATATCAGGTCGTTGATATGGTTCACATGTAGTGCAATGACCTACTAGTTCAACAATAGTGCAAATACTTTCAAAAGTTTTCTGTAACTTCCAAAATTCGATCTAGTGCCTTCATTAATGATTCTTTGTCTCAGTTCATTTGAAAAATCCATGATACTAAATGCATTCTCTCCTCAGCTTCATTCTCATCGAGTGCCCTCCTTCCAGTAATGAATCATGAGCTCCATTAACAGAACACCAAAGACATACACATCTGCTTTTGTGGTGTTTCATCTAGTGACTGAAACAATGAAAATATTCAGCAAAAATCAGAAGTAAATTTTTATCTTGATTACTGTAACATTCCATACCTATTCCCAAATCCTAAAATCAAGTATTTCCCAAGTTAATTTCTCAACTGATGATCCTTCCGTGTAAACTAAAAAACATTCTCAATTAACAAGATCTCCCAGATACCACTAACCTGAAAGGAATTCATTTCTATTTGATGTTCTAAATACATTGTAACAATGTTTTGAATGTAATCCATGTGACATCCTCACAGATGTGTCATTCTAGTCTCTTTAAATACTCAACTAAGAATGTACACAATATCACAGATAAATGTTCTATGGAAAATGAATAGTTTCTTAATTACTTGCATATTCCGGTTCTAGACATCCAAAATTACTAGCTAATCTGGTCTCCATAGATTATTTTCCCTCTGGTGCCAACTTCACCAATACAAAATATGAAACCTTTTCCTAAAAATCATATCTAAGAAGTATATTAGATGGTTTAAGTTCTCTATGAATAAAGCTTCCGTGGGCCAGGTCATGCAGATACTTCAATCCTCGAGCAACATCCAAAGCTACTGAGGTGTATCTTCCAGGAAATTGGTTCAAGCCCATTATTGTCCCAATCAAATATATGCCTGCTAAGAGCAGCACCCTTTGGCATGTACTCATATACCAAAATCCGTTCATTTCCTTCAATACAGAAACCCTACAAGGAAACTAGGTGTCTACGCCTAACTTTAGATAAAACTGTTATTTATGACTAAAATTCCTCCAATACCTTGTTACTTACAACTGGTGCTTCCATTCTTTTAACTGCAATTATGGTGCCATAATTTAGTTTATCCTTGTATACAGCCCCAAACCCACCTCTTCCAAGCTTATTTTCAAAGATGAAATTCCCGCTTACATGCATAAGAACTTGCACTTATAGTCATATTTACAGCTTCCATCACATGAAACTCACTAAGTCCATTGCTTGTATTTCGTGTATCACTCAAACTGTTTCCTCCATCACTATTATTATTATTGGCCACTTGAATTTTCACCAGTGATTTGATCTATTTGATGGGTCTCTTCTGTTAGTGACAAGAGTGCTAGGTGCTTCAACTTGTATAGGTCGGCATGCCTCTTTCTTGTATATGCAGAATGCATTAGGAACAAGAAAAAATAATAGAGCAGCTGTAGCAACGGATCCAACAATGGTTTCAACAAAGATTCGTGAAGATTTCAGATTTGTGTTTATTCGCATCAACTGGATTTGTGGGAGCATTTGACTTAGTACCATTTACATTGGGTACTGAACTGATCCCAGCAAGTGGTACCAAGGAGACTTAATTGCTTAGTGTAGAAACATTTGGAGAGGCCATATAAGGGCTAGATCTCTTTGGAGATGGTGACAAAGGACTCTTGAAAGGTGGTGACACGAAAGGGCTCATAGGAGGAGGTGATCATGACTTGACCATCAGAGGATTCCCAAAGTAAGCACTTTGACTTGTGCAGAGAATTTTGAAATAGGAAGACTCATGTTATTATTGAAGTAGTCAAAGACTTCAATTGGGTTAGATTGGATGGAATTGTACTAGAGAGCATATTGTCGCTCAGCATGATAACTTTAAGTGATGCCAAATGGACAAGTGAAGGAGATATATTTCTAGTTAGATTCCTATTTGGGTAAATTTTAGTCGAAGAAGTTCACATCTCCATACTTTTACTCTAATTAAATTTTTTATCCAATCTGCAAATTGTTTGGTCATAGAAAACATTGGAGAAAGAATTTGACTGAAGGATTAACTCTAGATGTGGAAGCTTCAGAGAAAAAATGCAATACGTGATACATGTGATATATGATATCATAAACATCTAGGAATCTAAGCTTCACCAACCCCCGTAACTCAGAGCACCCAGAAACATCTATGTATCTAAGATTCACCAATCCCCTTATTCTTTGAAACTTCACACACCCCTTTTCCTACAACCCCTACGAAGATAGAAATGTTTACATACTTTACGGCTCTTTTAACAAGGAAAACCTAGAAACATCTAGGAATATAAAATTTGGTACCTGCGCTAAGTTTCCAACCCCTGTATGCTCTGCAGTTTCACACATCCCTCCACCCACAACCTCTCCAAAGATACCAATGTTTCCATACTTGGAAGCCCTTCTCACTCAGAGCACCAAGAAACATCTATCTCTCTAAGATTTCTCACATGCACTAAACCCCATATACACTTTAGTTTCACACATCCATGTTCCCATAACCCCTTCAAAGATATACCAATATTTCCATACCTGGAAGTGCTTCTAATTTAGAGCACCTAAACTTTGGAACATGTGCCAACCCTCGTATGGTCTTCATTGTTCAGCGTCACATATCCTAAGAAACATAAATTTTGTGCGATAGTAAACATACAAGCATTAACACAACAAATTTTTATTTACCATTGAATACTCGTAGAACCCCTAAATTCTTCATCGAAACCCAGGAAAGGCAAAGAAGATTTTTATTTACCGTTGAATACTCGTAGAACGCCTAATTTCTTCATCGAAACCTAGGAAAGGCACGGAGCATGGGACAATTTTCCCAATGGAGCCATGAGACATTAGGTAACTCCTCCCCCTTACAAAGCCACCATTTTTTTAAACAAGCTGAACCAGGTTTCTCAGTAAAGCTCCTCTCTCAATACCTTGGAAATCCCAGGAATGCATCGACACCCATCAATTCTCTTACCCATAAACAAGGTTCTTACACTTCTCAAACCCTATCGTTGCTCATGGAAAACAAAATTACTTATGGAACACAACGACCTGGTTTTCTTGCTAAACACTTTGACCTGATGTTAACTGATGGGTATGCTTTGGATGTTAAGGTATGCAATGTAGTGAAAATCAATGCAAGCAGGTTGATGGACACCTACAGACACAGTAAAAACCAATGGACAATTCCCATAAGATGAATAGGACATTGGGAAAAATCTCATTGGCAAGCAACATTCAAAATTGAACCCCTCCCAACCCTTCCAAAGGTTATTTATCAAAAGTGTAAAGTTAAAATTGCCCTTAAAAAAAATTAAAATATGAATTTTAACCTTCCTAATTGGAAGGGCATAATTTATTTAAAAGATTGGCAACATTTGAAATTACCTATTTGTATAAATTTCTTAATATGTTGAAATTCCTATGTTGCAAAGTTCAACTCATTATTCAAAATATTGGAAATATGATAAATTATAATCACTCACTCACTCATGGAATGCACTCACTGCTTAGTTGTGCAAGATGGTGAGTAATCATTTATGACTACAAGTCACTAGACATCGAGATGTGACTCTGACTCCCAATTCACCTCGAGCTGCAATCTAAAGTGTGACAATGTGTCAACAACTACTGCTATAAAAAATACAACAACTACTAGTCTACTAATAGGATCGAAAGGATATCAAAACTTTGTGCCTACTACCTATGAGAACCTCACTACCAATGTCCACTTTTTTTAGTCAAAATGGAATTCAAAAGGTCGTTTTGACAAGTCCTCCTCTACAAGACTTCATTTCTTGCATGCATATCATGGACTTGCAATAACTATAAACAACAGTCGATGCCATTCAAATACAAATAATGGCATGTAGCTACGATCAAAAATTATGCAGAGGGCGATTTATGCATTGTTATAGAGAGGTGCCATTCGACACATGATATGGAGAAACAATGGTTATTAATAATATTAGAAAAACAATTGTGGCTCGATAATAGTCTTCAATTTGATGGGTGGCATGATTGTGATGTAATCTCCCTCCATCCTTCGAAACATCTGTCCTTAGTGCCGCCAAAATACATATTAAAATTACTTGTCTTAACATCCTTTTCTCTTTAAATCCTCGGAACTATTCACATTGTCATAACTAAGGATTATTATGCATGCACATTCTCACCTTATAATACGAATTGAGTAAAGGCGCAAAGACAACCATAAAGCATTAAATATTTCAAGACACAAAGAGTAAGAGACAATTATAAGTAAGTCTTATATTAAATTTACCATATAAGTCTTTAATTAAAACTATCGACTGAGATTTGACACATTGGATTGTTGTGATCTTCTTATCACTCCTTACCAATGTGATTGCAAATCATTTTTTGAAGGTGAAGGCCATAATTTTAGGGCTTCTTCCTCATTATCATGCCTTTTGGTAAGACAATAAAGAGGGTAGTTGCCTGCATCATCATGGAAAATGGTTTTGACATATAGGTTATACATATTAATTGTTTACATTAAATAACAACATAGAGGTTATACACATTAAATATTTACATTAAATAACTTAAATTCCTACTCGTGACTGTCGATTCATTGAATCATGGACTGGTACAAAACATAACAAATTTTAGAGCCTCGAGCCCTTAATTACTTACACCTATAACTTTATCAAATATAGCCATTAATAAACTTCTTTTGGTATTTTGGTTCAGTTTAGAAGGTGGATTGTTGAGACTCAGACATGTACTGAGTTGCAAGGATTCAATCAACTTAGGCTTAATTGCATTTCACCTCCATCCCATACATGTATACTTTCACGACAAGTGTTGAACAAAAAAATTTGATGCCCCAACCCAGGTTATGCTAGCTTTGCTAACTTGCTTGGTATGTAGGAATTTGTTTTAATGTTTTTTGAGTTGTGTATTAGTTTTTCTTAGGTGCCTAATGATCCTTATAATTCTTGCATATCTCAAGCTTAGATTGCATGTGGATTCCCCAATATGGTTGTGGCATACTCTAAGTAGTTTTTTTGTATAATGAAGTGTGCTCCAACTGGAAAAAATACAATAGAATAGTTGTTATGTTAATGAACTGTAAAATTAATGATACACATATGAAAACTTAATTTCTTTAAAATAAGTTTTATTGAAAATATATCATTTTTTCATGTATATATTAAGGAGTGCTTAATTGTTTAAAACTGTAAAGATTTGAAAGAACAATATTTGTTTTTTGCATTTTTTTCGTGAAAGGGTTTAGTTAATTTATACTTGTCAATTGAAGTACAATTATTTATTTTTCCCTTCATCTCTGAAGGCCTTAAAGAATAAATTCCCTTCCAATTGAAATTAAAACCCACCCTTCAAATTTGATCAATGTTGGCAAGAGGGATGAAGAAATTGTGAACGGTGTTCTCAAACCCGACCTCTGAAAAAAATGCCTAATGACGTAAAAATAATTAAATGAAAGGGAAAAGAAAAAATGGGTAGAATAGAGACCTAATTAAATTATTGTCTTAAAAAATTGTTTCAAAACCACTCCTATTTTAGTAGTGTATCAAGTGTTTTTTATCATAATTGTTAAATTGGCGTCAATAGCTAAGTTGTGACACATGGGGGGTCTATAATTTACTAAATTATAACATGACACATGGATTCAGAGACCCCATCTGAATCCATATGTCGTGTTAGAATTTAGTAAAGTGTACAAATTCATTGTCAAAACTGTAAGTTTCCATTGTTGGAGTGACACAACTAAAAATACCAAATAAAGACCTATAATTAAATGAAAAGGAAAAGAAAAAATGGGTAGAATAGAGACCTAATTAAATTATTGTCTTAAAAAATTGTTTCAAAACCACTCCTAGTTTAGTAGTTTATCAAGTGTTTTTTATCATAATTGTTAAATTGGCATCAATAGCTAAGTTGTGACACATGGGGGGTCTATAATTTACTAAATTCTAACACAACACATGGATTCAGAGACCCCCTCTAAATCCATATGTCATGTTAGAATTTAGTAAAGTCTACAAATTCATTGTCATAACTGTAAGTTTCCATTGTTGGAGTGACACAACTAAAAATACCAAATAATGACCAATTGTTATGTGGTAATTTTTAGTCTAGATATCCTGTGACCAAATTTAGTCATTTATCTTGGTCTTTTTCAGTTTAGTTTTTTCATGTGACCAAAAGTGGTCATTTATCTTGGTATTTTTAAGTTAGCTCACTTAAATTTATCAATTTTGGTCATTTATCCCTTGAAAAAAAATGTGGTGACCAAAAGTTTTGGTCTCCTGGTCACTAATCTCTCGTTTTCCACTAGTGTCCTCATTTTTAGAATAAATAAGAATTCAATCAAGGAGAACAAGAAATAACATGTCCATAAACTTACTAAAAACATTATTCATGAGGCACATGAATGTAGTTGGTGCTTTTGTGAAACCAAATGGTACCACCACAAACTCATAAGATCCATACCTTGCTCTAAAGTTTGTCTTATGAACATCCTCATCCTTGATTCTTACCTGATGCTAACTAGACCTTACGTCATTCTTCAAAAATACCCTTGCTCCTCTTATTTGATCAAAGAGGAAATCAATCCTAGGAAAAGGATACTTGTTCTTCATAGTGACTTTGTTCAGTTGTCTGTAATCAATACATAACTTGAGTGTATCATCTTCCTTTTTCTCAAACAGAACTGGTGCTTCCCCACGAGGACACACTTGGCCTAATATACTTCTTCTCCAACAACTCTTGCAGTTGCATCTTCAACTTTAGAATTTCTGGTGTACTCATCCTATAGGATGTTTTGGATATTGGTGTTGATTCTGGAACAAGTTCAATTGTGAAATCAGTGTCCCTCTTTGGAGGAATCCCTAGAACTTATTCAAGAAAAACATCCTTGAATTCCTGCAACACATGAAAGTCCTCCAACCTAGGGGTTCCATTATCTGTTTCCTCCAAAACATGAGCTGCATACACTCTGCAACTTTTCCAACATAATTTTTTTAGCCGCATTACTGAAATATTCCTACTGAAGATCACTTTTGGAATTCCTTTCACAAAGTTTAGGTTTCCTTCTTCATCCAAGCACTCAAAATTCTTGTTGTAACAATCAATATTTTCTCTATGTGCTTCCAATAGATCCATTATAATGGGTACATCAGAGGAACCAAGTGATAGAACATTCATATCTACACAAGTGACTAGCCCATTCGTAACCAATGGACATTTTTCTACCATTTCACTAACTTTCCTCTTGGTTCTAGTGGCTAGTTGGACTAACCATGGTCTTCTATGATTTAACTCCTTCAAAGTGCACATCTCAACACAGGGGCTTCACTTGTTGGCCAATATCCTATTGCGTTAGTTCATATTGTGGGTTTTAAAATTATAAAAAATAGAACCAATATATTGTAGGTATTGGGGGGATGAGGGGTTTAAGGTGGGGGTGGGTAGGGTGGTTTATAAGGATTGACGTATGAAAATGGGTGGGGAGGAGGTTTTAAGTATTGGGAGGGGGTTTCAACAAAAATATTTTGGGTATCTCTCAAAATTAAGGGTATTCTTTAATATCCCACGATCGCACGTGCTATGTGAGAGGTTCACTAAGTGAAGTCCTCGTGCATCTCAATGAGTCCAAGGGTGATATTGCTGTGAGTGGATCCAGGGTCAATCAAAATAGAAATAGTCTGTTCAGTAATCTCACCCTCAATGTCCACCATCATTGAGTTATGACCTTTCTGGTGGTCTTCTAACACTACACAAATTTTAGGAATGATCCCTACTTCCCAACCAACAATTTCAGCTTTAGTTTCTTGTATATTGTATGCTGGCCTTACATACCTTTCCCTATGTCAACAAATCCTGTGCAAATGGGGTCCCCCACATCTTCAACATTTGAGTGGTTTCTTTGTTCTCTTGGATTTTCCTCCATAACATATTTCTCGTCTCCACATGGATCCTTTGTGTCATCCATGTTGTTAATCTTCTTGGCGCTGATATTATTTGACCTTTCTGGTCGAACCAAGACCAACCTTTCAATTTGCACTATGACTCCACAAAAATGTGTTCGGGAACACCATTTTTATCTACATAACATTCTAAGGAATTTATAATTTACTTTCCTACATTAAAAAATTCATATGTTGACATCTTCTCAAAACATATACTTTTCTTTCACAACAACGACTGTATCAAGGGGATGACGGGGGTAAAGGGGGATTCCACCTTGTGGCTTTTGCACAATCTGGTGCATAAATTCACTGCCATTTTTTCATCTTTCTAGTACCTGTGGAAATTATTTTTTTAAGAGAAACTCATCTTTTTCTTCTGATTGGCGAACTCACCTTTTTCTCCCAACATGTCAGCAAAACTCACCAAGTTTTCCTGACACGTATTGGCAAAACTTGCCCTTTTCATCCGATAAAAAAAACTCCAATTTTTATCCCGACGTGTCGGCAAAACTCCGATTTTCCTTCCAACACATCAGAAAAAAATTCCATTTGCTTCCAATCGGTGGAATTCATCAAACTTTTCTGACATGTTGGCATAAATCACCGAGTTCACCTGACACGTATCGGAAAAATTCAGCTTTTCTTGCCTACGACAGAAATTTTGACACTTAGAAAATTTTTGAAAAGCGTTTCTTTTCTTCTTGGCATCAGCGAAACTTCACTTTTACACACGATACGTATCGACGAGACTCCAATTTTCCACTTGAGAGAAACTTATCGAGTTTGCTCGGCTTGTGTCGACGAAACTCGCCCATTTCTTCCAACATGTATAGACTAAACTCCCCAAGTTTGGTAAACATGTCCATACTTAGAAAAATTTTAAGAATTTTTCTATCTTTTCTTTGTCATCAATGAAACTTGCCAAGTCCTTTCGATATGTATGGGAGAAGCTCAGCTAACAAAGCTGATGTATCAGCAGAACTCACCAATTTTTGCCGAATATTCAAACACTTTGAAAATTTTCAAATTTTTTTATTTTTCTTCCTCTTCTCATTGGATCAACTCAACCTTTCATGCCGACTCCATCAATGCAACTCAGGCAGTTCAGCCAACATGAATCGATGGAATTTCGACCAACTAAGTCGACATGAAAAATTTTCAAAACACTTAGAAAAATTTATGAATTTTTTATATCTTTCTCTTCATCAACTCAACTCGGCCAATGCAACTGACACACTCGCTACAATATTCACCGACTCAACTCATCTAACTCCACCGACATGTGTCAGCTCAACTCAACTAACTTAACCGACACATTCATTACTTCTAAAAGTTTTGAAATTTTTTTTGTCTGCATCTTTTGCTGCTCACCACAGAGGGTAATCATTCCTTTGTCAACTACTCAACTATTCATCTTGGCCCATTGAGGCCCAATTCTGCAACCACTGCTATGATACCACACTGTCACATCCCCACCACTCATCTCAATGATGGAGAGGACGCGACTACATTGTTGCTACTGTCAGAATAAGAAATATAGCCACATAAACATAAACCAAAATGCATTGAACATAAAATACATACAAATATGCACAATAATTGAAATACACAGTGGAATAAAAAATCATTCAACATGTTCATGATAATTTAAAGAAAATAAAGTTGTGGAAATTGAATACATAAAGAAAACTTATCTTGAAAAGAAGCTTCCCTCCAACTAGCTATGTCGATGCAACATTCCACCCAACCATAGGCCAGTGTTCTCATCAATATCTTAGCATTACTTCCACCCCCAATATGGGCATGATTTCCAAAAGGAACTAGGCAACAACAAGATTACAAATATCAAGACCATGCACACATAGTTGGGTTTCACAGACTGTCCAACCCAACCAATAAACAATTGGGTTTCACGGGCTACTGAGGCAATAAGCCAATAGCACATGGGTTCCTTAGACTTACTCATCCAAGCCAAAAATCACATCCAAACATAGTAAAACCCTATAGCTTATGGGTTTCTTGGAATTATCATCCGATCCAACACAAAGATGGACTTCACAGTCAATACAAGTTCTGGGTATGGATGCAAACACCCTGGGATCCAAAAGGACAATGGAAACAAAGGAAAAAAAACCCTAGGAACCAAATTTGATTTCAAAAAATGATCATGGACATTCAGGAGAAAAACGACCATCATTCACACCCAAATCATGAATCCCAAAATCAAAAAATGCCTATGGGAATTTTGGGTGAAAATATGGCCTCAACAAACACCCAAAATGTGAATCTTTGATGCACATTCAATCAGCAACACAAAATGAATTCCCAACCATGGAGAGAAATGGGAAAACTACAGAAAAAATGTGAGGGAAACATATAGCAAACTCTAGCTGTGTGAGGGTGGAAAAAACAACCTCTCAAAATCCCTAGAATGTGAATATTTGCTACACATTCACTCAACAACATAAAGTTGGGTTTTCCCATCCATGGACGAATGAGGAAATGCAGGAACCATGTGGGAAAAATGCCTAGGAATTCCAACTGCATGATAGAGAAAAAAAGGTATGAGTGGATAATGGGATGGGCATGCATTTCCAAGAATTTACTTTCCAAAGAAGCCAAAAACACTTTTTCCAAAAATGGGTGGCTTCCCAATATCAAATTTGACTCTCATGCTCTTCCCATCCCCATGTATTAAATTCCTCAACCAATTTCTAAATGACTTGGCTCAAAAAGACAAAATGGGTAGTTGTCAGTTTTATGGGTTCTCCCTTTGACATTGGATTTTCCCCATTGGCCTAAGGGTTTGAATATTTCCATCTCCCGTTTCCTTTTGAAAACATGCCCCCATCTCTTTAACGTTACAACACATATCTAGTTGTGGTATTTTTATCAATTTTCATTTTTACATGATGTCTCAAAAAATAGTGTGTCTGCCTAGCACATAAACCATCGACATCGATTTTAATTGTCGATACATAAGAAACTAAATTCATGGTGGGGCCTTTTCCTTGACATTCACACAATGATCAAAATAAAAATATTTAAATCATGTTCAATTCAATACCATGGGGTCAAAATTGGGGAACACATTCCCCTTCCCCTTGGGATCAAAATCGAGGTGTTACATCATCAAACTATGGATCATTCATCAAAGGTTAAAACTTGGAGCATCCATACCTTAAAACTTTGATCATTCATAAAACTATGGATCATTCATCAAAGATTAAAACATGGAAAAATTAATGAAACTGAGCCACATTTGTCTTATTTATCGTAACGAGTAAATAAGTAAATGGTAAATTATAGCTTAAGGAACCTAATAACTAATCTAGGAACTTAATGAACTTCAAGAAGAAAATGGTTTCTAAGAAAAGAATTAGGGTGTAACTAGGATACATATCTAGTGATAGCATCTAGCTCTGATTGGGGATAAATCTCTCCTTTTGAGGCTTTAAGAACATATTGACCATGTTCCTTCAAAAAATCTACTAGAATCATACCCTATAAACTGAAACTAAACTTCTTTTATTGGGTTATAATCGTATATACAAAACATGTGATGATATATACAATGAATTTAGATTCCTCATCATCATAATATTTGTGAAAGTGTTTCAAAAACCACCCATNTTTATTGGGTTATAATCGTATATACAAAACATGTGATGATATATACAATGAATTTAGATTCCTCATCATCATAATATTTGTGAAAGTGTTTCAAAAACCCCCCATTGATTGGGCCTGCCACTTCATCACCATCCAAATTTTGCAATACAAAATTTTTATTTCCAGAAATCTTTATTATTGTGAAAGGTCCCAGCCATAAATTATTAAATTTTCCATGTTTTCATTTTTCATCATTTTGTGCATCCCACCTGAGAATTGCATCACCGAGTAAGAAAGTGTCCTTTTTAACTTTTTATCAAAACTTTCCTTTACTTTCTTTTTGTAAGATTTATCTTTTTCCATTATTGCTTCTCTTTCTTATTGTAGCTTAACTATATGAAACATTCTTCTCTTCATTTCATATGGTTCTTCCACTACATCCTGCAAAAACTTGATTACTGGAAAGCTTAATTGGACATGAAATATTGCATCAATGCCATAGACAAGTTGAAAAGGTGATGTTCCATTTGACCTTTTTATAGTTACCATGTCTTCTCAAAGAGCATATTTTAGTTTAGTGTCCCAAGTCCTTTTGTTTTGAAATAAAAAAAAAAAAAAGTATGATTTTCACAATACCCTAATTAGTATATTTTTCTAATCCATTCCCATGAGGGTAATAAGGTATGGAATGCTTTAATATGATTTTATTTTTTGTCTCAAAAATTTATCATATTTTTGGATTTAAGGGTTGGTGCATTATCTGTTACCAATTTCCTTGGACATCCAAATCTGCTCAAGATATTTTCTTGAAGGAAATTAATGATAACTTTATCTGTTTCTCTTCTTGTGAGAATTGTTTCCACCCACTTGGTAAAAAAATTAGTGGTAGCTTAAATCCACCTATGCTGGCCACTTGAAGA
The DNA here is from genome assembly GCA_001517045.1 of Pseudotsuga menziesii. Lineage (NCBI taxonomy): Eukaryota > Viridiplantae > Streptophyta > Pinopsida > Pinales > Pinaceae > Pseudotsuga > Pseudotsuga menziesii. The sequence goes on along the minus strand of LPNX010448591.1, from coordinate 221,779 downwards.
AGGATGGAGTTTACCTATAAATTCTAAAACCCATTATTGAAATGGAGCATTTACTACAATTGGTTTTAATGGTAAAGACTGCAACTTTTGTTTACTTGCAAATTTCTGGAATTCAATACAAGATTTGATCTGAAGATACACATCTGTAAAAAGAGTGGTCCAATATTTGTAAGATTTTCCATTACACCAAAACCTGCATATGTTGATGAACATTTGAAACCCAACACAAGGCCCAATCAGTAGGAGTGGTGGTTAGTCGACTTGTTTTTTTATATTCCCATAGGTGCAGCGGTTATACCATGTGGAGGTTGTACTAATACTCCAACATTCCGCCTTTGGCATAGCTCGGGGGAATTGAACTTGAGACCTATGCTTTGATACCATGTAAGGTTTTTCATTACACCAAAACCTGTGGATGTTGATGAACATTTGAAACCCATCACAAGGCCCTATAGCCAGGAGTGGCGATTAGTCCACTTATTTTTTTATATTCCCAGAGGTGCGGCGGTTATACCATGTGGAGGTTGTACTGATACTCCAACAATAGTAACCAACTCTTAAAATTTTAAATGATGTTTCTTTCCAATATTTGTGATCTCAACATGCACCTCTGTGCAATTTTTTAGTAACAACATCATCGTCTGATCTATCCAAACATTTAAGAAATATGCCTCCAGGATCTTTCCTATATAAGATTTGATCTATTAAACCATATTTCAAAGCCTTTAGTTTTAATGATATGTATTCATTCTTATTCAAATCAGGAGGGCATTGTAAATGTAGTAGAAAACAAATAATTCTTCCATACGATGGAGAAACAATATATTTTTTAAAAATTTGTTCCTTATCATGTCCTATTGACGAATTATGCACTGTCTGTACAACTATCAGATGAAGATCTAAAAATTCACAATTTGATTATGCTAGACATTTTTCTAAACCTTGTCCTTTTATAAATTTATTTTTTCAAATGATGACCTAGACTCAACTAACCACTTAACTTATTTGTCCTTTCTAAGCATCTCAGTAATATTTTTAATTATTTATGCAAAATTAGGGATAAACCACCATAAAAAAGTTTATTTTTCCAAGGAAGGATTGAATCCCTTTTTTTGTTTCTGGGGATGTTTATCTTTAGGATGGTTTTAATCCATTTTGGATCTATTTTAATCCCTTCAGCAGAGACTATATGACCTAAGAGATTACCTTATGCCATAGCAAAATGAGACATTTTTGGATTAAGATATAATCCAAACTTCCTGCATTTAAGAAAATTCCATTTTAAATGGTTTAGATTTTCATTGTCATATTTTGAGAATATTGTAATGTCATCTAGATATATGACTACAAATGTTTCTTTCTCACCAATAAAATCTATATCCATATATCTCTAGAATGTACTTCTTACATTCATGATCCCAAAATGAATTTTGTCATACATAAATGGACCCCAGGGAGTTGTAAAGACTATTTTTCCCTATCCTCTGGTTGTACTACAGTCTCATTATAACCAGAGAATCCACCAATCATTGATATACGCTAGGAACCCACCACTCTCTATAAGATCTGGTCAATTTTGGGAAAAGGATAATTTCCTTTAAGCAAGCATCTGTTCAAATTGTGAAAAGCCACACAAGTCCTTATTTCCCCATTTTTTTTACGTAATGGAACCATATTTTCTACCGAAGAATAATATCTAAGAGGTATTATGATGTTTGTATTTAATATTTTTTTTCCTCTTTTTTAATAACTGGAAGCAATGCCGCATTAAGTCTCCAAATATCTTTTCTAAGAGGTTTAGTATTTGGATTTAAGGTAATCTTATGATGAATAATACTGGTGTTGTTTGTTTTCATATCTTTATATGGCCAAGAAAAAATATCAACAAATTCTTTCAACAGTTTTATGTACCCGTTGATTTCCTTTTCTGAAAGTGGCTTAGATATCTTAATAATTTTAGGCTCAAATTCATAACCAATATTACAACTTAAGAAATTTTCTTCAATAGTTTGTAATGTAGGCTTCAATAAACTATCATATTTTGAGAACAATGTTTCAAGAAGAACAAGTCATTTAGGAATAAAATTCCCTTTTATTTCAACTATCTTATGATTTCCAATTGAATTTCTTATACATGAAGCATTTTCATCCCAGTCAATATCTTAATCTTGATCAATCAGTGAATTAGAGAAATCATTTGTTAATTCTAAAAATTCTTTATTCTCCTCATCATCATGAAAAACTTTCCAATGTTTAATATTATATGGAACTTAAGGTGTGTATCTTATTTCAATTGGATACTTAAGGTGAGTTAATTTTGGAACTTTAAAGTAAGTTGTTTCCAAATCGAATGAATTTGTTGTTTGATTATAATCTCTTGGGATATAAGTTATGTTGAAAGCTAAGAAACAATTATCAACCAAATCCCATACCTCATTTTGGTATACTTTAAACAAATGTTGTTTGACCTGATATACATCCTTCAATTGTTGTACTATTAATTCAGAGTCACCAAACACAATAAGATGTTGAATGACATTTAATTATTTTGCATCCCTTAACCCCAGAATCAATGCTTCATATTCATAAATATTATTTGTTGTTTTTAATTCTAGCTTATACATTAAGGAAATAATCTCACATCCATCAGAAATAAGTACAATACTTGATTTTATCCCTCTTGACATGATGAACCGTCGAATTACTTCTACCAATAAAAATATTGATATCTTATTTTAGGCTGAACTGTATGCTCTTTCACATTTTGTAAAATACCTATGGTATCATCATTTAGATGTAACATGCAAGAACCAAAATCTTATTGAACTGAATGAATTGGATGATTTATAGGATTTTCATTATCACTTACAAAGTATGCAATTTGTACTTGTCTATAAATAATTCTATACTCACCTCCAAATACTGGTATCATAACATAATAAATATCCATCTAAATGGTTCCCCCTACCCTCTTTTCCCATGATCTTGACAACAACATACCAAATTTATGAGAAATATCATATATGACCACATCCATGAGTACACTTTTCATTGGTAACTATGTATGTCTTACCATAAAATCCTTAATGGCCCTAAGAAATTTTACTGCTCTAGATTCAAAAGCATAAAGATCATGATAGTGTTTCGTAATAGTGAGCCCTAAGGCTTCCATGACTACCTTGGGCATGAGATTGTGTGAGGAACCAGACTCTAAAAGAAAGTTGTGCAACAGTTGATCATGATCTGTGAGAGTGATATAAAATGGAGGAGGTTAATCAGATTTATCATGTGGTTGATCAAATGTTTTTGAACCAAAAGTAATGGTTGGATTCTCATCTTTCAAATTAATCACATCTCAAGGGATAGAGTTTGCTGGAGAAGTCAGGATTTTGAGAGTGGGATCTCTTTATGACTGATTTTAATCAACTAAGTCAATGGAATAGGAATCTTGATTTTTCTAATTTCATGTTCTAGATTAAAACTGGTAGCAATTCTTCCTACTTCTTCTGTTTCTGTAGATCTATCCATACTTCCTTGTTGTTCCTACTTCTCAAGAGAAAAACCTTCTTTTCTAGGAACATTCTTTACATTCTTCCTGTCGTGTGATCATTTCTTCATCCCAGATCTGAGACCATATGACTTATGTTGCATCTCTTGACAAATTTCCATCATATATGACTCTTATTCAAAATAATATGTTCCATGATAATCAACCTTTTTTACATAGTGGTATTTAGATTTAGTTAAAAAATGAGAAGAAGAGACATCATCCAATTGATCAATAGCAGGTTCTAAGTCTTCAACTTCCATTCCATCTATTTCATAAGACTCATCATCTTGTATCAAATTATTTTGGAAAGGAGGTTGTATTTTTTGGTCTTCAGTGTTTCTCCTGTCTCTAGGAAAAAACCTAGGATTGAATGGCCTTCTAAACTAATTAGGATTTTTATTATCATTATCCTGAACATAATTATTTTTATTTTTATTTTCCATTTCCCTCCTATTGATTTTCACAGACACGTTTTTAATGATCTTGGTCATATCATCTATTTTTCTATCTTCTACTTTTGTCCCTGAAGTAGATGGTAACATTTCTTTTTTCTTTTTCTTATCTCCACCCTAATAATATGACTTATTTCTCAACTTATTTTCTACCATCAAATTTGATTCCACCTCTAAGGTTTCTTATTGCTAAGGTATCGGATATTCTTTCCCTCAACAAAAGAGAGAATCAGCATCAAGATGATTTTCATAGGTTAACTTTGCAGATGTTTCAATAGGCTTGATTTATGTAGGGATTTTACTATACAATTTGTTAAAATGTTTATTAAAATCAATGATTGTCTCTCCATGTTTTCTTCTTAAAACTCCAAACTCAATAATATAATAAAGATAATACTTAGTATCTCCCCATTGTCTCATAAATACTTCTTCCAAAGGATTTATCCCAACAATTGAGCTTGGAGGAAATTCTCTAAACCATTTCCTTACTTATCCATGTAAACTTCAAACAAATATCCTCATCCATAAATCCTGATGTTCTATATTTTGGTAATCAACATAGTTAAAATAGGCATTCAAATGTTCTTCTGTTGTAACCCCTCCCTGGCCATTGAATCTTGGGAGATACTTCTAATAGTCTCCCCTAAGAAGGGAATTTAGAGTTTTGGGTAAGCCTAATGGGGCATATCTAGCATATACTATAACATCCATCCCATTAGGAGGTTGAACTGCCATTTTTGAAGTAACTTGAGAAAAAGGTGATTGGACCTATGTAGTAAGTGTTATATTTTTAATGGTTATACAAGATATAATACATTTAGAATCATAATATCATAACCATAAGAAAAGGATCACTGAAAGAAAGACAAGTAAAACAACACAAGAGAACACAAATATTTTCCTCCGGGAAACCACAACGGAGAAAACCCTGCAAAACTTCCTCAATATAGAATTCAACCAAGTATAGTGTAAACCCTAGAAACAAGAAATTTTTTTTATCTTCCACAGTAGCCTCTCTCTCTTTCTCTTCCTCTTGCACAATGCTTGAGTGTAATATATGTAAGAATGAGAGAGGCACCTCACCTATTTATATTCATTAGGTGAGTGTCTCAAATAACTAACTAGGTCAGAAAAGTTCCCTAATTAGGGTTGGCCTACCTAGGGAGACTCAAAATACATTTTATATATTACTTTTTTGGGTACTATTTCCCCAACTTACAATGGAAGGTTTACCTCATGACTTTTACATGGTTGATTACATCAAGGACATATCTAAATGGAGGAATAACATCTCCAAACAAGAATACAATAAGAGTACAATAGAATATCTTTCAAAGTTACAATACTTTAACACTCCCTCTTAAATAGGAATTTATTCTACATCAACAACAACCATCATCACAACTGTACAACTAACTGGTGAATCTCTATATATCATAGGAATTTTTGGAACAACATCATGCATCATCATCACCAATCTCAGTATGAAAATACTGAACCATCTTATGCAACCTCATTATGTAAATAATGAATCATCTATTAGTATTGGATCATCTTCTTCAACCTCAGTATGTAAGTATTGAATCATCTATGAGTACTGGATCATCTTCCACAACATTAGTGTGTGGATACTAAACAATATTCTATAAGTGCTGGATCATCTTCTGGATACTAAATCATCTTCTGCAATATCAGTATGTGGATACTAAATCATATTCGTCAATATCAGTATGTGGATATTGGATCAGCTTCTTCCACATCAGTATGTGAATACTGAATTATCATCTTCTGAATACTAAACCTTCTTCTATAACATTAGTATGTGAATACTGAAACATCATCATTTGCATCATTAGTATGTAAATACTGAAACATCATCATTTGCATCATCAGTATGTAAATACTGAAACATCATCATTTTCATCATCAGTATGTAAATACTAAAACATCATCATTTGCATCATCAATATGTAAATACTAAAACATCAACATCATCATTAGCATGTTAGTGCTAAAGAAACATAATCAATAAATGTTATATCATCATCTGCATTATCAGCATAGATATGTTGGAACAACATCATCATCATCATCAACATAAAAATGTTGAAATAGCATCATCATCATCAACACAAAGTGTTGTGACTTCAACCATATCAACATTATCCGCACATGATGTTGGTACCACAATCATATTAGCATCATCAACACAAGGTGTTGGGACCAAAACCATAGCATCAACATGAACATACAAATGCTGAAGCAACATCATCAACAATATCATCATAGAAATACTGAAATTGTCTTATCAACATCAGTATAGAAATACTGAACTTGCCACATCAATATCAGTATAAAAATAGTGAACTTACCACATCAACATCGGTAATAAAATGTTGAATATGTCATATCAGTATGGGAATACTAAAATGATCTCAACAACATCAACATGAAAATACTGAAACCTCTTACAACAACATCTTGTCTGACTTACTAACCCTTTTGGACTAACAAGCCTAGTTAGGAAGACTAATCAACTTGGAGACTAATCAAGACGTGTTTGTATTACTAACCCTTTTGGGTCAACAATCCTAGCCATACATTCCAACCACTCCTTCCTCTCTTAACATCTTGAAATAGCATCACGATGAGTTCTCTAGTAGATCCATTCAAGCATTTTTTCTAACTTGCTAACCCTTTTGAGATAGCAATCCTAGTCGGATAGATAGATCTCCCTAGGGAACAAACAAGCATTGGATGGATTACTAACCATTTTGGACCAAACAAGACTATCTAGACATACTAGTCCCCCTAGGATCAATAGCCTTCATCTAGCTTACTAACCCTTTCAGTCCAACAAGCCTAACAAGAGTTACCATACTATAGACTGATCTACCACCACTACATCCTTATACCATATATCATCACTCACTCTTTTGATAGAGGTCCTTTTGAACTACACCAATCTTGTCTCGAAAGTATTCAAACTTTACACAAGACAAAGGCTTAGCCAACACATCTGCCACTTTTTCCTTTGTAGGAACATACTTGAGATTTACAGCTCCCTTCTACAACTTGTTCTTTAACATTCTCTTCATGTACATCCGCAACTACATCGTACATTCACAACTTGCATCATTATTCTTTTGTGCATTTGTAACTGCATTATTCTTCTCTTGTACACCCACAACTGTATCATACATTCACAAATTCATCATTTCTTCTATTGTAGGTGATTGCATACAATCCTTCCTACAAGTCAAATACAGTTTTTTGATTAGAAACATTTCGTAACATATTCATAATGACAAATTCTTATGCATAAATATATATTTCATATAATCATGCAACTATTTCTACTAATGCAACAATCATCTATATCCTGTATAAATACGGTAACTTTCTAGATTCCTTCCATCTTTCCAAGACATTATGTCAACGAGGAGGTTTCATTCTAGATAAGTAGTAATGGAATGTTGTACAACATCATAAGCCACTTACCCATCACCTACATATTAGTAGTAATCTGCAAATATTCTAATATGCATAATACATTTACTGAATCTAGAAACATATCTATGTACACGTCTTGAACACTTAGATATATAGGAAATGGAAATTCAAATACTTATCTTTTGTTTGTTTGGTAGAATCCAACTTGATCTTTGTATTTTTAAATTATTAGTGTCTCTTCGAGTTTTTTCAACTTCATCGTCTAATTCTGAGGACCTATTCCTATATTTCTCATGATCGAAAATACTGAGCAAGCCTTCTTACACCACATATTACATAGAATTGTTTCTTTATGTACTACCAGTGTATCCCTTCTTATCTAATGATGAAATGTATAAGAGTATAATATTCATATTCACAATTATAATTCTTCTTGATCGTATTCCTCATTACTTTAGGAATCTTTACTATCTTTCTTCTTAGCTGCAATATATTCATCCTTGGTTTCACTGATAGAAACACTCTGATTTCTACAATATGTTGGATTGATCTTTATGTTTTTATCACTACCGACTCAATTAAAGTCATCATGTACATGAAATACCCTTTAGGTACCACACAGTTTTCTTTACTTGGATAAGAAAAATTTCCTCTGGATATCATCATACCTCTAATCCCAAGAATCATGTCAATGTTATCAGACTTTGATATCTACTGTAGTCACTCCCTCTGAGGTGGACCACCATTATGCAACTGCATTAGGACATTAGAGTCGAAGGTATCCTCCTCTTCTACTATTATTCTTTGTATCCATCTATGTCACCTATCACGGTCACTAGATATCAAGATCATCCATCTTGAACTTTTTTGTAAGTTTTCTATTGCACTCATCTATGAGCTTCTCATCCTTTGTTAGGATAATATCTTCAAAGGTTGGGATTTCTAAGTATGTGCTTATCCCATGAGCTTGTAAAAATCAGTGTGTTCATAGGTGGTTCTCCATAGAGCATCTCAAACCATATGGGTTGGTCGATCTATTTTTATACTTTGATTAAACCAACTATCTACTAAAGAGGTGTTTTTATCCCCTAGGGAAGTGGCTTTCCATAATAAACTCTCTCTTTCTGATAGAGACCACGAACCTTTCTTTGTATCTTTTGATACTTCAATCTATTGTATACTTGATCTTATAGATTTACATAGAATACTTTACAAAACTTCCCTTCATGTCTTGAACTTATATGCAAACATCATTATGTATGATCGAATGGTACTTCTATATCATATCATCCTTCCATTATTCCATCTTGGGACATTCTTTTGCAAAATGTCCTTTCTCATCACAACTAAACTATTGATTTGTGAGATGTCCTTCTATTCTTGGAAAGAATGTTCTTCCTTCTTTTTCTTTCTCTTCTTGGCATGAATTTTTAGGGATTAATTTTCATATCTTCTTGTTTTTCCATCGTTCAATATTCTTCTTATGTGCATTCCTCCATAGGTTATATTCCTATAAGAACAACTCTCTTTACTGAACTTGGACGACAATTCAAAATTGTAATCTATGCTTTTTCTTCTCTGACATTGTCTCCAATGGATTCTAATTTCTCCTTGAGCTGAGATCTCCTTTTGAAGTAACATTGAATGTTTTCTAACATTGCACCTTCACATCCTTGAGTTTATTTCTCAAGGTCATATTCGTACAAGATGTTAATTGCATTGAGCATATCCTTGGGAGTCTTCAAGGATGATATTTGTGAGATCTAGTGGAGATGATCATACTCATCTTTCTTTGACTAGGTCCATCTTTTTCTTTTCTTCGACTTCATCTTCGTCTGGATCTGTAACTTCTTCTTTGACATAGTTCTACATGTCATGCTTCTTCAAGTATGAGAAACACTCTATACTTCCATGCTTAGAAGTTCCCGACGCTTTAAATATTGTCATCAATCTTGGTATTGTTTATCATCATGATAAAAATGAGAACCTCAAATGGAGATAGAGAGGATATAACTTACCTGTGAGATTGCTTCAACTTGATGCTTGCTTGAAGGATCTTCTAGAAGACTTATTCTAGTGAACCTAGGGTTGATAGAGAAACCCTAATTTTTCAACTTAGGTATCTTTGAGATCTAATTGGATAGAAAGATGTGCCTGCTCAAGGTGAGCTGAGAAACATACTTATTTTCCCAAACATGTGGACATAACTGCAAAATATTTGATGCCATATTTTTCTCCAGTGGTAATGTTAGGTCAAAAATTGAAAGTCCACAAAATGAGAAACTTCTTACATAAAATAGTGCACCTTCCTAGGGCGAGTTTTATGCTCCTCCTTATTCAACTGATTAGTGTAGGGAAGTGCTCAGAACATGAATCCCTAGTTTTTCTCCAGTTTCTTTTACAAAATTGATAGATCTTGCTTCTATCATACCTCCAAATTTTGTTCTCCTTAAGGTCCAAAACTTCATTATGTAGTATCCTAGTATGTATTATTTCCAACCATAGAGGTTAGAGTAGACTTGGATTCACCAAGTGGGACTTATTTGAAGTTTCCCAAAGTGACGTTTTTTAGGACAGTTCGTCATCGAGAACATGTATGAACTTCCATGTGGCATTGGCTTACCTACGGGGTCTGAAACCTTGACAACAAAAACTACAGTATGTGCCCTATCTACAACATATTGAGAAATTTCATTTGGACATTCCTATCCCAAGATATAGCAATGCTCCCTAGGTCATATGTTTAAGGCTAAAATTTGGGAGAGGCTGGAACCCTGAGTTGGAGGAATCATATCTCCTAGATTGTAGTAAATCTGAGGCTTCAACTTTCACACAAGGTATAGAAATATTGCATCTTCATCCTACAAAATTTTCATCTCCTAATCCTTCGCCAAAATTGAAATATAGCAAAAATTCCAATATGACTAGATTTTTCCTTCTATGGTTTTTCAAGCATCAAACCTAATATTTAGTAGTTGTAGCTGTAGCAGTGTTTCAGTTGCACATAGAATTCTTTTAATGTGGCTCTGATTCCATGTTATTTTTTTAATGGTTATACAAGATCTAAAAATTTCGGCATCATAACATCATTATCATAAGCAAAGGATCACTAAAAGAAAGACAAGTACAATGACACAAGAGAAAAAAAATATTTTCGTCCGAGAAACCACAAGGGAGAGAACCCTACAAAACTTCCTCAGTATAGAATTCGACCAAGTATAGTGTAAACCCTAGAAACAAGAATAGTTTCTCATATTCCACAATAGACTCTCTCTCTTTCTCTCCCTCTTGCGCAATGCTTGAGTGTAACATGTGTAAGAATGAGAGAGGTGCCTCACCTATTTATATTCATTAGGTGTCTATATAGAATAACTAACTAGGTCTTCCAAGTTCCCTAATTGGGGCCGACCTACCTAGGGAGACTCAAAATCCATTTTAGATATTACTTTTGTGGGTACTATTTCCCCAACTTATAAAGAAGGGTTTACCTCATGAATTTTACATGGACAATTACATCAAGAGCATCTCTGAATGGAGGAATAACATCTCCAAAGGAGAATGCAATAAGAGTACAATAGAATGTCTTCCAAATTTACAATACTTTAACAGTAAGTGGTTATGTCTATACAATAGATTGTATTTTGATTTCTGTTTGGCTAATAGGAATTTTACTAGTCAGAGGTGTGTAAGGTGATGACAAATACTTTAAGTAATCAAACTATTCAGAACTTAAAATATATCCTTTTATATTACCAGATGACAAAGGATTTGAATAAACTGTGAAGCTATCAACCTGACTAGGATTTTGAAATTCAGGGATAAGGATAGATAAATCTTCCTTCCTTTTTCCTTCTTCGATTGTTGGTAAATTTGAAAAACAAGGAGGATGGATAAATTCACTTGATGACTCATAAATTAATGTATCTTGAATACCTTATGATGTAGAATTAAGATTTTTTCTAGCTTCCCTCAACAATCTCCCTTGATATGAAACAACTGGATGCAGATGAGATGAAGGATTTCTACTAGTTTCTATTCTCTTGGAAGCCACTGTGATAATTGTTGAACTTCTATTGAAAATGAAGTCTACAATATTTCTCATTTCATTCACCTTCCAAAATTAGACTAAAGAACACCCAAAGAATATCTACTTTCGTTTATGCATTCTCCAGAAATGACGCCAGAAGTTGTTATCACTGGAGTCTGCACCTAGAATAGAAAGTCTCAAAGTCTATATAATATTGAAATTTTCAATTAGATGAATAAGTTTTGGGGTTATGAATATTTTCTAGGGTAAGGTGGATCTCAGGTACAAGGTAATCAAATAATCAAACAATATATATGATTGAGTAATGAACAATTAAAAAGACTATGATTATGCATTACATAAATAGAGAGAGAGTTTCAAATCAAAAGTACATAATAAACACTAACCCATTCATAAGAATTCTAGGATAGAAAACATTTACCAGAGAACAATATTATGAACTAGGTTCTCATACTGAACATAAACATTTATTATGAAAAACGAAAAAAAATGGGCTCATCTCGAATATAATATCATTCCAAGACAATATTTATCTAAGCTATAAAAATATGATATACATGCCTGATACATATGATAGCAGTCTGATTTCCAAAACCACTCCTTAATGCCTTCTGTCTTTTACTATCATATTTATACAAAATACTTTGAAATGGTAATAGTTTGAGATCTAATAATTATGGATCAAATTGACTAAAAATAGTGTTAGAGCATTAATCTAACTTAGTACCATGGTGTTACACCTAGGAGGAATTTTCATTTGTCTTGTACTTATGCTATATGATCCTAATTAGGTTATACTGATAAATATTGTTCTATTAGGTGATTTATTTCTCATTAACTCACAGTCAAGGCACTCCACTTTTATCATCTTGATAGTTGAGTTTCTCTAGTTTGAATTTTTTTCCACCCAGGAGCCCTCATTGATTACAGACTGCTCCTTATCCCTTAGTTCAGTGAATATGCTTGACTAGTGGTGATAGTGTGTGAATATGGTTGTGTTGTGATATTCTTGGGCATTTATTGGCTCGTAGGGACTCTCCCACTCACACATGTGTTCACCCATGCCTAGAATTCCTACAGTTATGATCCATCATGCCTTCATACATGTTCACACTTGCATTCATGACTTTTTGCTACGGATTGGGAGTCAATTGTTCAACCTAAGGGGATTTAGGGGTCAAATCATATCCTGACACATGTATGCATCCATATGGCCTCCAAGGGATCACAAATTTTCCCCATTGTATTATAAGTATGTACCATATAGATCTACAATTTGTACACTAATATAAAGATCAGTTATTGGCACCATCTATGTTTGTTATTTTGTTCTCTTTTATTGTTTTCTTGCATATTATGTGAATAACTTAGATTTTGAATATTGATCTAGCTCCTAGATATCACTATGAAGTAATTCGCACATGGAATCAAAACTTTGGAGCTACAAATAAAAACTAAGAGTGTTTGAGTTGTTGTTTAGGGAATTTTCCAGAAAATTTGAGTGTTTGCATTACAGGTACAACATTGTTTTGGTCACACAGTGTGCAAGCAAAATGGTAGAATCATGTATTGTTGATTCCATTCAACTAGTTTGAATGGAAGGCTGAAATGGTGATCCATATAAGGTCAAAATGCCTATATAGAGTCACCTTGGGGACTAAGAACGAGCCCAACTCTACTACAGAGAAATCAAAGTATTTCAACAGAATTGATGAGGCATTTGGTATGCTTTGTCTCGGCACTTCGAGACACCTTATATTACATGTAAAAAATATTGGAACACCTAATGAATTTTTTCTCATGATTGAGTCAATATTTGGGAATACTGATGAGATGAGAGGCCATCAACTCAAAAATGAGCTAATCTCACTAAGTCCAGCTCACTGTGAGACATTCCAAGACTTGTTCATCAAGTTCAAAGTGTTGGTGCTTCAGCTAGAATAGTGTGGCATAAAGAATAAATGTGATCATCTTATCTTGTAAATCCTTTATAATCTAGGGCCTGAGTACTTTGTGTCTGTTTTGACATTCCACTCAAGCAAGCTCACGTCTAGAAATTGGAGGATGCATGCGCTAGAAAAATTCATGGATTCATTGGCTCAGGATCAAGAGAAGTTACTGAAAATGGCTACCATCAAATCCACCAAGTATAAATCCCTTGTTTTTGGTGATTCAAGTCAAGCCAAAGTAAAGATCAAATTCAAGGATTTAAAGCAACAAAGAGAGAAAGAGAAGAGGCATTTAGATATAGAAAGCTCCAGTTCAACTGACGAGGATTCGAAATCTAAGAGGATGAAAAAAAATAGAGAGAGACCTACATGTGTTTATTGCAAAGTTTCACATCATGAAATATCTTTATTTATAAAGAATATGGACATCATGACCAAGCTCCTTGAGGAGAACAATATTGATGTTCCATATTTTGCAAGAAGATGGGAACGCAAGCAAGAAATTGGTAATCATGTGAATTATTTGTGTGCATGGGAGAAAACCATTTCTCATATCTCTATTTCATATGTGTATTTTTCTGATTTACATTCTTATATACCAGAATTTGAAACCTCCATCCCTTCCTTTTAAGAAACCCCGAACAGTTCACCAAAGTTTCCTGCATAAACTAGTCAACTTTTACTAGTTCACGATGTGTCTTCTGAAAGATCTTTCCCACTTCATTCAAATCCTTCCTATTATGATTCTAAAGGTGATATACAGGCTGATATACATCCTATGACATTCATATACTCATTTCCCAAACCATTAGATTCCCAAAAGACCCGCAAACTGTCAAGTTCACTAGTTGGAAAATCTCAAAATTGCCTAGTTTCCAATGCTATGCCACTTGTGTATGTTGCTTTTATTTATTGTATGTCATTAATTGGTTGGAAATACATGGAATTTTCCTTCATGGGACTATTTTTCATTATTTTCCTTCATGGAGTTTTGGGGTCAAATCCTATCCTGACACTTGTATGCATTCATATGGCCTCCAAGGGCTCATGAATTTTCCCCATTGTATTATAAGTATGTACCATACATATCAACAAGTTGTACAATAATAGAAAGATCAGTTATAGGAACCATCTATGTGTGTTATTTTTTTTCTTTTACTATTTTCTTATATATTCTCTGAATAACTTAGATTGTGAATATTTCTCTAGTTGATATATCTCAGTGTGAAGAAATTCTCGCAAATAGAAAAGAAAAATCACATTCTATCTATACTTATGACTTATAACATAAAGTTTGCACTTAACACTAACAACTGGAAAATAATAATGATTAACATAAAAAAACAAGTCTTCCATTGAATATTATGGGGATATGACCTCAGTCCTACACCTGAAGAGTCTTTAACAAAATTTGAGTTGTATTCAACCATAGAAAGTAACAACTTCCTAGATGATTTAGCTAATATTGTCAGTCCATCAAGTGCTTGTGATTTTTTTTATAACCAAGAATGTTCTGCATCAATTGATTGAATCTTGATTTCAAGTTATTTATTTTGACTTATGAGCTCTTCATTATCTTTCAAAGTGTTGCACATGAAAATATCACATTGCCTAGTCATCCTTCAGAGGACTTTCTTGTTGCATGTCAACCTCTCAAAAAGTCTGATTTGGATCACCTTGGCCATTTTTTGCCCTGACCTAGAAGGTACAGCTCCCTTTCACCTTTTCCACAGAGCGTCATCGATTCCTCCATCAGTTGAGCAGAAAGCCTCGTTAGCCCTTTTTCAGTAGGAAAAATCCTAGATCGGTGTTGTGTCCAGTTTACCCAAAAGCATTGATGGTCACTTAAAGGGGAAAAAGAGAAGCTTCTAGAAGATTCCATACAGGATCCTTCGTGGAATTGGTTCCTGCATGTTTGGGAGAGGTGGTATCCACCTCCCTCACCTATAGGGATCCTATTCTATGCTTTTGTCAAGTCATCCTATGATTTCTTGGCCTATAAATGGAGCTTCCATAAAGAGAGTGAGGGAGATTAGAAAAAGCATCCTTATGCTGCTAGTTTGAAGACTAGATAGAGGCAAAGTAGAGGTAGATTATAGCTAAAGAGGTCTTTATTGGAGTTCGTAGAAAGTTGTTGAGACATAAGCTATCAACATCAAGGCTTTTGGTTGTACTTCTTCTCACCCATTATTAATACAAAAACATTTCCATTTCCTATATTTGATTATTGTGTTTGTGATTAAATATTATTAGAATCCTTGATCATCAGTATGGATAGTTGATTATCATGATGCTCTCATCTTTTTGTTTTTCTTGTGATCAATCTTGCAGGTATTGAACCATCTCAAGGAATTTCCAGAGAGAAGATAAACAGATCTACGGTTGAGGTATATGATGTGTTATGTTAATTAATTTGACTATTCAAGGGAAGGATATGTGGTTGTGATTCTTTTGTTCTGTAGTTTTGTTTTGCATTAAAGAGGAACAAGAAGCGTTATCGCTGGTTGAGAATTCCTAGTATCAACTTCATCCTAAGTACTTCCTTATAATCCATTATGATTTCTTGATAATTATTATTGATCTCTTCCAGATATTCCCTCAGACTTTTGTTTTCTATCATTAATTTTTCATTGGAATCATATAAGTATCCATTTTGATCCTTAAAGTATTGTAAATATTTCTTCAAGAATTCAACTTCTGATAGTGATTCCATAACCTTTTGATGTGCATGGTATTCTCATTCATTTAATTTTTAAATATCTAAAGGTTTTGAAAATGTACCCAGTTCAGATTCAAAAACTTTTTTTTTACCTTTATCTTTGCAAGCTTCTTCGGGAAAATTTTGTGTATGTCTCAATTCTTCTTGAATTTCCTCAAGGGTTTGATCTATTGTATGATATTATTCATCTTAAACCAATATATATTCATCCTTGGAGGAGTCCTTTATGATAGTCATAACATATTTTTGGAATTTTTTACTAAGGATGGACTTCATATTCATTCTTCGATTGTTTTTTGATCTGGTTCTTTGTCTCCAATATTTCCCAAATTTTCTGCAATAGGGGTTTCATCATTTTTTTAATTAGATGAAAATTATTGGATCATAGAATTTTCCCCAACATCCCTATGAGTATCAAGAGAAATGGCCTCTTCTTTTTGAAACTCAATAATGAATTTCTTTTCTACCTATGTTCTAGAAATTTATGACACAAACCTATTTACAACATCGAATTCTTTTCTTTATTGTTCATTTCTGTGTTCAAAATTTCTCTTCTATCATTCTGAATCTATGTTTTTCTTCTCTATTTATTTACCATCATTATGCATATGGGATTCTAGCTCAAAACAAGACCAAAATAGAAAATCTTGTCAGGGTCAGTCCATCTTCTTTAATTCACTGGTTATAATAGTTTGATTAGGTCTTGATGAAACACAAAGTGATTAGTATGTCCAGGGTGATCGTTTACCCTTGTGACCATTTTTTCTATGCTTTTAAACATATAAGAAGGAATATTTAGCCTAGATTCATGATTCAAATGCAATAAAAACATCAAATGATATGTGCACATTGTTGTAAATCGGCCTTTGCGGTTTATGCAACGCTGGATAATGTTTAGCACATCCCTCCATTATGGTTTTAAATTATTCAAATGAATGGATTTACCCCAATCCAGCTTCTCAAAACTAGGAAACAAGAACTTACTTATGCCAACCTCAAACAAATGTTTTTTAAACCATGTTTCACCTTCGAGGGTTATGCATGTTGCTTCTACAAGTGTGGCTTCATTTACTTTTATTCTTAGGGTTTGAAAACTAACAAAATAATCCTTGTAATTCTTCATGAAGGTGTTTGCTACCTCTATAATGTGACCTCTTAGATTTTAATAGAATGAAAACCAACATTTGTTTTGCATCATCTCTACGCACTTATGGAATTCTTCGGCCCATTTAACATTTTCTTATTCCAACTTGCAAATTTTCCCACTAATTT
This sequence comes from Pseudotsuga menziesii, assembly GCA_001517045.1. Lineage (NCBI taxonomy): Eukaryota > Viridiplantae > Streptophyta > Pinopsida > Pinales > Pinaceae > Pseudotsuga > Pseudotsuga menziesii. Next base: position 204,336 of record LPNX010448591.1, on the reverse strand, counting down.
TCTTCATCAAAACCATTTTGGTCCTGCTAGGTCACGTATTCGAAGCTGATAAGTGTATCTCATGTTCAAGCCACATTATGTAAATTATAATAGATGCACTGAATTTCATAGATAAACCTTGAGTAAAATCCCTTGGTTCATGTATTTTATAATATCAAGAACAACTTGTACTATAGGCTTCTGTCAGTGTCATTATGAGCTGAGACTCCTCCATCAAACATGCACCCATTTTATGACAGACGTCATAAATCAATTCCAACGGTAAGCAATCCGACAATGCCACCTTATAACCCCATTATGACTTGTGCTGCCAGAATGTACTATGACCATATATAACCATCAAACTATGGATCATTCATCAAATTTTAAAACTTGGAGCATTCATAGGTTAAAAATTCTTACTTTCATCAAAGATTAAAACTTAGAAAAATTAATGAAAACGAGCCACATTTGTCCTATTTATCATAACAAATAAAATAGTAAATGGTAAATTATAACCTAAGGAACCTAGTAACTAATCTAAGGAAATTAATGAACTACAAGAAGAAAATGATTTCTAATAAAATATATAGGGTATAACTAGGATACAAATATAGTGATAAAACCATGGGCCCGTAAATAACCCACTATTGACTAATTCATGACTCTAAACAACATTTTACAAGTACTTGTTTCCTAAATCTCCTCTACGATGGTGCTTCTCTCGAACCCCTTCCAGAGGAGGACTCCCAAAATTGTCATGCCCCCCCTCCCTCAGACCCTCCTAACGACTATAGTTGATGGGGGGGAGGGGGCAACCCACACACCCACTGTCAATTTCTAGTATCCAAACACAGCTAAAATAATATCTCTAACTCGAGAACAGTTAGGATCCACAACCAAAACAATATGGTACTGTCCTTTGTATTTGTGTCGAGCTTGAGACAGTTAATGGTCACTAGGGTTTTCAATTTTAGGGAGCCTAAAACTGTAAAGTAAAATCCATAAGTTTTCACTTTATTAATGTTAGTCTCTAAAGAGAAAAAAAACATAAAAGTATACAGGGGAGAATTCTTCTAGCCAAAAGTGACTAGAGTATGCCATTTTTGTAATTAGTCTATTGGGTTTGAAAAGGGGGTAAAAGGCATATTTAACTTCAAATATTTTAACGAGTATGAAAGGAAGCAAGTTTCCTTGCAATTTTTTTCATTTTTAAGGAGTTTGGAAAAAATTTAAAGAAAACTCCATAATAGGAGTCTTCCTACAAGGAATGGACAATGCGTGACAATGTAAAGGAGTTCATGTAGCTTCATTTATGAATGTCAAAATATACATACTCCCAATCCTATGAAGATACTAATGACATGGGAACCAAATGTAGGGGGTACTAAATGGTAACCCATGTAAGGAGGTTCTACTCCCGATTAAGGGTAAATGCAATGGTGGTTGGGTTGTGATGCTTACTAAAATAGAGGGAGATATTGTAGGTGTAAATAGGGAAAATTTGTTAATTTTTTCTTAATTTATCAGATGATATATTACAAAAAATTTCACTAGTAGAATCGTTGAAAGAAAAAAAATCACAGTAACACAAATAGCATGAAGGTTTTCCTCGGGGAAACCAAAAAGGAAAAAACCCCACAAAGCATCCTAAGTATAGAAATCAACCAGAGTAGTGTAAAACCTAGAAAACTACTTCTCTTGTCTTTCTAGTTCACTTGTTCTTCTCTCTCATGCAAACTTGCATAAGTGAGTGTGTAAAAATGAATGGGAGATATTTATATTTTTCACTTGACTTAAACTAGGACCTAATAGGGCTAACTCTTCTAACTGACGGGGATCACTTGTCAAGCAAGACACAAAAACTAATATTTATTAATTACACTTGGGTACTATTGACCCAACTTACATCTAGAGGTTTACATTGATTCTTTCAATGACTCTTACATGACCAAACTCATCTCTTGATCGAGGAATACAATCAATACATCTAGAATATATCCTGAATTTACAATACTTTAACACTCCTTCTTAACTAAGAAGGTATTCAACTAAGGTATAAACTACTCCCACAACTATACATTTTACTGGTGAGTCTCTATATGTCGAAGGAATTTTTAGAACACCATCATACATATTCATCATCGATATCAACTGGATAATATTCTGCATCCTTGGTATGTAAAAACTAAATCATCTTCTATGTGTACTGGATCATCTTCTATGACATCAGTATGTGGATATTGAATCATATTCTTCAACGTCAGTATGTGGATACTGAGTCATCTTCTGCATATACTGGATCATCTTCTGCAACATCAGTATGTGAATACTGAATCATCTTCTACCAAATCAGTATGCGAATACTGGAACATCTTCTACAACGTATTTATGTAAATACTGAAACATAATCTACAACATCAGTGTGTAAATACTGAAACATCATCTACAATATTAGTATTTAAATATTGAAATATCATTTACAACATTAGTATGTAAATACTGAAACAACAACAACAACATCATTAGCATGTTAGTGCTAAAACAATATCATCAATAGATGCTAGATCATTATCTGCATCACTAGCATATAGATGTTTCCAAATCATCATGATCAACATAAAAATGTTGAAACAACATCATCGTCAGCATAGAAATACTGGAACTATCTCATCAATCATATTAATAATAATTAGTATGTAAATACTGGACCATCCATATCACTATAGGAATAATGAAACTATCTCAACAATCATCTCAACAATAATCTCAACAACATTAGTATGAAAATATTGAACCTGCTACATCAATATAGAAACAATGATATCAGCAACATAAGTATGCAAATATTGAACCTACTACATCAGTATAGGAATATTGAAACTACATCTTTCCCTGTAACTATCTTCGAGCAGTATCTTGGCGAGTTCTTTGGTAGATCCATCTGGGAATTTTGTCTAACTTACTATCCCTTTTGAGTCAACAGGCCTACTCAAGAAGATGGATCTTCCTGGGGACCAACAAGCCTTGTTCTAGCTTACTCACCCTTCTTGGATAAGAATACCTAGCCATACATACTAATCCCCCTAAGATCAATAGGCCTCATCTGACTTACTAACCCTTTTGAGACAACAAGCCTAGCCAAACTCACCCTACTCTAGGCTAAGCTACCACCACTACATCCTTCTACCATCTTCCTTCACTCCCTCTTTCGACAGAGATCCTTTCATACTATTCCAATAATGTCTCAAAAGTATTCAAACTTCACACAAAACGCAGGCTTAGTCAACACATCTACCGCTTGTTCCTTTATAGGAACATACTTTAGCTTTACAACTCCCTTCTATACCATATCTTGGATTTAATGATATCTATCTTCGATACATTTCGACTTGTCATGAAACATCGGGTTTTTTGTCAACTTAATACAACTATGATTATCACAAAGGATATCAGTAACATCTATCTTTGCATCCAATAATCTTGTCAACATATTCTGAAGCCATACTGCTTCACTACAGGATAAACATGCTTCAAAGTATTCATTGTTTGTCATGGTAAGTACATTACTAGACTTATTTCTATTGAACCATCAGATCATGCTTGATCCCAAACTAAAACAACATCCTGAAGTGATCTTTCTATCTTCGACACTTCCTACCCAATCTGAATTTGTAAATCCATGTAATATGATATCGCCATTTGATGCATATATGAGACCATAATCTAAAGTCCCCTTTAGATATCTCATCACATGTTTTTCTCCTAGTAGGTGAATATATTTAGGATTTACCATATATTGACTTAGAGTGTTTACAACAAAACACATATCTAGTCTTGTATTTGTTTAGTACATCATAGAACCAATAATTTTTCTGTATAAGGTGGCATGTACTACTTCTGAAGTGTCATCATTCAATAGTTTCAAATTTGTTGTCATCGGAGTAGTCATAGACTTGCAATCTATCATACCAAATCTCTTTAGGATTTCTACTGCATATTTTCCTTGTTTTAGGAAAATCTTGTCTAGATACTGCGATACTTCAAGACCTAGAAAATATTGCATCATTCGAAGGTCTTTCATCTCAAATTATGTATCGAGCTTCTTCCTACATTCATTGATGGACTTATATTCGCATTTTAAGAATGCATGTTAAGAATATATCATCTACATAAAATAGTAATATCATAAGTCCATCACCCACAACTTTATAGTAGAGGTTGAAATCTTCCTTACTCTTGGTAAAGCCCAAACTCATCAGGAATCCATCAATTCTTCCATACCATGCTCTCGGTGCTTCCTTTAACCCATACAATTCCTTCTTGAGTTTACATACATGAGTTTCCATATCATTAGTCTCAAAACCTTACGGTTTATCAATATATACTTCTTCTTCAATAAATTCATTTAGAAATTTTTTATTTACATCGATATAATGTAAGTTCCACTTCATATTGCATGCCAAGGCAAGGATAGTTCTAATTGAAGTGTACCTAGACACTGGTGCAAAGGTATCCTCATAGTCAATTCCTTCTTTTTGGGAGAGTACATGAGCTATGAATATTTCCTTGTACTTATCTATACTACCATATACTGAGTGCTTCGTCTTGAAGATCCATTTCGAGGATACCACTTAATTGTCCTTTGGTCTTGGTACTATTTCCCATACATCATTCTTTATAATGGATTGGTATTCCTTGACCATTGCATCAACCCACTTCTTCTTATTTGTTTCTTCTTCAAAACATGTTGTCTCTTTATCAATGATATCACACATCAAAGATACATAACTAGGGGCTTTGGCTTCTTTATTTCTCTAATGGTTCCTTCTGGGATACCATGTATTTTTTCTTCTTTGATTACTTCCCGATCCCAAGAAGGTCCTCTCTTACGTGATATCATTTCACTGGGAAACTCTTCAGGTCTATGAGGTTCTGCCATGGGTGAAAAAGCGAAGTTCGGTAACACTTCCGTGAGAATTGGGTGTCCAAACAACATAGCGAACGTTATTTGGCCGAATAATTTATTTATTCAGCCAAATAATTAGCATTATTTGGTTGAATAATGTTAACGGTGAACCGTTTAATTTGACAGAACGCATAGTTGGCCGACATTTTTTACGGTCATTTTAATACTTGTTCGGCCGAATAATTATTTCGCATAAAAGGAAATCTCCGACCCCATTTTCATTGTTTTCGCCTGCATTCATTTGTATTCATCTTGTCATTTTTCTTCCGTCATCTAATTTGTTTGTTGTTGTCCCTCATCTCTGTCCTCGTCACCGGTCCTCTTGACATGGACATAATAGTTTATTTTCGGCATGGAGGTCTATTCATGGAGGTCGCTTCGTGATGGACTGTTCGCCGTGGAGGTCTGTTCAGCATGGATGTCTGTTCATGGAGGACACATCGTGATGGTGTTTGTGGTATTTTCTTGGAGGGTCTATTCGTGGTCTGGTCTTGCTGTGCTCCCCCGTGTCAGGTATTTTTTTATGAAATTGCTTCTATAATTTGAAATTTTTAATGTGTGATTTATCTCTTGTTGTAGTCAATGGCATTGGTTTTTTGTCATAGTATTGTAGAGTTAAAGTTTGCATATGTTATTTGGTATTGTATAAATCTTATAATTTTAATTTTAATTAGTATCTATATGTATATGAAATTTGTCCATGTTAACAGAGTAGATGAACTTTGTCCACATGTGAATAGAGTAAATCAAATCTGTCCAAATAGACAAGACAATGGATTATACTTAGCAAAACATAGTTCATTCAGACTTCACCAACTCTTTCCCTAATAACTTTACTTAGCAAAACGTATTTTAGTAGTTTTAATATAAATCATAAAAAAAACCATTATTACACATAAAACATCAGATTTTTTTTATTACTGATTTGTTTTATCTTATGTATTTTTAATCTAAAACATAAAAGAAACATATAACTTGTATAATACTTATTAGTTACAATTTATACTTACTATTATATTAAGATATTGTGAATTTTTTATAATATTAATTTAAGTTCATAGGTATAATAAGGAAGATATTTGTATTAAATCTGTCCATGGACAAAGTTCATGAATGAATACTCTGTTCATGGATAGAGTTGATTAACTCTATTTACATGAAGTGATGAACTTAACCCTATCCATGTGGACAGAGTTGATGAACCCTATCCATGTAGAGTTCATCAACTTTGTCAATGCAGAGTTCATCAACTATGAATCTAATCAGTTTACTTAGTATAAGGGATATTTTTTATGATTTTATGGAATAATGAAAATATTTGTAGTTGACATAAAGAAATGTAGTTTTAATTTCATATTTGATGATATTGGTTTTATTAATTTTAAAAATCTAAAATACATCAAAAACATAGAGATTGCTACATTAAGTTTTTATACATCCAACAATAGTGTAGCTATTTTCATTTTAAGAACTATTAGATAATATTAGGGACATTTAGGTCTTTATTAAAAAGGTAGTTTTAAAAATTTAAAACACATAAAAAACACAAAGATTGCTACATTAATTTTTCATACATCCAACAATAGTGTAGCTATTTTCATTTTAAGAACTATTAGATAATATGAGGGACATCTAGGTAATAGAAACTTAGTTTTTATAGTAGTTAGTTCTTTGAAGTTGAGGCATTAACATGCAGAGCTTGAATATGTTATGAGTTGATATATTAGATAATATTAAGGACATATAGGTCTTTATTAAAAATTTAGTTTTTTAAGTGGCTAGGTCTTTGAAGATGAGGAATTAACATGTAGAATTTGAACATGATATGAGTTGATTTGTGTAATCTTGTAGATATCATCTTAAATGAAAATAGATAATAAATTAACTATAATCATTTAAAGAACTATTAGATAATATTAGGGATATATATATTCTTATTGATATCTTAGTTTTTATAGTAGCTAGGTTTTTGAAGTTGATTAAAATTAACATGTAGAAATTGATATGGAATTAGATAATAAATTAGCTATAATCATTTAAAGAACTATAAGATAATATTATGGATATCTAGGTCCTTATTGAAATCTTAGTTTTTATAGTAGCTAGGTTTTTGAAGTTGATTAATTAACATGTAGAAATTGATATTTCTATAAATTTGTAGATGTCATATTCAATGGAAAGAGAGTAGCCTTGAGACAGAAGCGTAGGTGATCATTACATTTTTTGGGAGTTGGTGTCCAAAATGAAAATCAAATATTATCATGATCACCTCTAGATTCAGGCTTATTGTATAGTTCACATTCAGTTGATCATCGACATGGCGATAGTGGTAGAGATGATTTCTCCTTATCATCTATGGTTGCAGTGTCATTGATATAAAGAAGGGTCATTTATCTTTATTTGTACAAATGGGTCTTCGAGTATTAGGATTTATAGATATGATTGATCAAATCTATGACTCCTATTACTCCTCGACCCATATCTAAAGATCTACACATAAAATTTAGAGGAAGCAAAAGTAGTAATGTTTTTACATGTTTCTTCTTCAAGGTATGTAATATTATCCAAATTGTTCTCTGATATAGAGGTTTAATTAGTTTAAATAATTTTTGACATTTGTAAATTGCTTGTATATATGTTGAAGCTTGGATCTCTTCAATCTTTTGAGGCAAAAGGAAGACTCCATTGGAGGATAGTGGTGGAATTGTAAGTTTAATATTTTATTTTATTTATTTTAGTTTAAAATAGTTTAAATAGTTTGTAAGTTTTATAAACTATTTTTATACATGTTGTAGCTTGGGTCTCCTCCACCCTTTAGAGGCAAAGAGAAGACTCCATTGAATGATAGAGAATTTGAGTTAATTTTGTTAGTAATTGTATTGATCTTCTATATACTAGTTTAATGTTTTAATGTTTTGATTTTAATTTAAAGTTGTTTAAATAATTTATGATATTCATAATCTATTTTTATACATGTTTAAGATTGTTATGAGTACAAGGGAAGACTCTAGTGGAGGATAGTGATGGAATTTTTTGATTCAGACATCGAAGAGCTTAATTTTAGGATTATACACATGTT
>LPNX010448591.1:150258-196216 GCA_001517045.1 Pseudotsuga menziesii | reverse complement strand
CATACATACATTGATCTTAGATATTGTTTTTTGGATTATATACATATATATGTAAAGGTTAGGAATGTTAGGAATGTTAAGAACGAATATGGGGAATGTTACATTTAAGAGTTAAGTGAATTAAATTGACTATATAAACATGGAAAATGTTAGGAGTGAATGTGGGAATGGTGATGAGGAATGTTAAGAATGAAAGTTAGGAAGTTTAGATAGGTGCAATTATATGAATGTATGTATTAGTAAATTTATGTATGTTTGTATATGTAACATATTTTTAATGTTGAAAAGTTTAGAATTTTAGGAATGTTAGATTCAATCTAATGTTAAGAATCAATGTAGGGAATGTTAGGAATCAATGTGGGGAATGTTAGGAATCAATGTTAGGAAATGTTAGTAATGTTAGAAAGTTTTGATAGGCGTAAATATATGAATGTATGAGTGAATGTTAGGAATGGTTAGGAATGTTAAGAAGTTTTGATAGGAATATTTTTTATTAGTAAATTAAAATTAGTAACTTTATTCTGAATTCTAATAAATTATAGCTCAGTCCATCAATTTTCTAAGGTAACATTAAAGCAACTTGATTTTGAATTCTAATATTTTTTTATTACTAAGGTAACATTAGCAACTTGATTCTAAATTTTAATAAATTAAAGCTCAATGACTTCATTATATCCAATCTAAACATAGAACAAGAAATGATATAGTTAAAAACATCACAATGGAATTCTGTCCTCAATTATCCATTCATGGTCATATTTGGACAGTTTCTATTTTTTATTTTTTAAGGTCTTTTTTATACAACTTGTTCTAATTTTATTTGAGATGCACATACTAAATGACTATACTAACAACATATAACATCAGGTTCATAATCTTGAAAGTAGACATAATTTTGAGTCATACGGGTTTGCTGCAAAAAATAGCCTTTTAAAATGATGGATCCTCTTTCGTATGTAAATCCGTTGTCATTGTAGTCCTCCAATAACTTCATTTTTCCTTCGGTGCATCACATCAAATAATATTTTACATCTTCATTGTTGTCTAAAGGTGCAATCACAATGAAAATATCTCCTGCGCAAATTACAATTGGCGTTGGAGTTAAGTGAATTAAATTGACTATATAAACATAAGGTGATGGACAATATTGAACAATCAACAACATCATTACCTTCTCTAACAAGATCTGAAATTCTATCGTCATCAAATGATATTTTTATTTCTTTTGATTCTAATTCTTCTATGTTTGCTAGTGGCATTTTTCCTTTTGGATTAATCTCTGTGTGTTTCCAATGTTTTACATAGTTGTTCATTGTGTTTTCACAAACTTCTGTAGATTCAACATTTTCAGTGCAAATATGACAAAAACATGTTTGGTTTCTACTATCAAATGCAAACACGTTTTGGAAGGATTTTGTTTGAATAGAGTGAAGTTCTCTAGTCCCCTGTATGGTGCTAACCTCATATGGTATTGATATATCTATATCTTGGAACCCAACAAGACAAAAAAACCTACAAAATAAATGATAAATCACAAATGACAACTGTTAATGTTAGTGTACAAATACTTCAATGTTAGTTCATACATTTTTTAAAATTGACAATTAATATAAATTAAAAAAAATAATGTACATACCTGTGCACATCTTTTGATTGTTGACTACAATCATGGCTTATATTTGATTTACATCATTGGAAAACCTCTACAGCTGAATGAAAACATCTAGAAGAATGGTTCATTTGCCATCTTTAAATTGCTCTCTTTACGCATGCTTTTGCACCATCATGTTCACCTTTTCCATGTCCAGTTTCAATGAAATTCCAGCAATGTTTAATGTTCATTTCTTTATGAAGTCGACATAACCAAAAAAATGATTGTGAAGATTTAAATTTTCCTGCACATCCATCTGACCATATCCAATGTTCATTGAAATCAACTTTACGACTTTTTAGTGAATCATAGAAAAAAGTTTCAATACAATGTTGAATAAAATTTGATTCATGTGTACGATCATCACTGATATAAAAGTGATATTCTTAAATCACATCTTGATTGTCACATGTGCTTTCAATGCCATCAACATCTTGTTAATAATGTCTATATAGAACATGGACAACAATCAAAACTTGGTCAGAATGATAGTATTCACATTGAATCTCTTTTTGTGTAACAAATGTGTAGTTTTCTGCAAAATCAACTACAAACAAAATTGTTCTAGTTGGAAAAATTTCACAGGAATTTCTTTCCATTGTTCTCTATGTGAATGCTTGGTGTACTTATAAATTTCACTTTCAAATTTCTTGAGAAAATCTGTCACACATATTTTATCTTCTCGCAATTCAATTCTTTTGGAATGTGCATCACTAGAACTTGTAGAATAATTGTTGTATTCATATCTTCTCCAATCAACTGTTACATTTGAAAGTGACTGATCATTATCGATAGGGTATTTATTGTGGAATAAAACAAGATTTCCACAACCATGACAATGTTTTACATTGACAAATTTCTTATTATAAAATACTTCATCGTGATTTCTCTCACATAGGGTTTGAGATATGAATTCACGTGCTGTGGGAGGAGGTGGTGAATTTGTCCAAAACATTTTACCAAATTCAAGAAACGTGTCGTAATATAATTGAAATTGCACATGATAATGACAACAACATGTGTCACCTATAGTAATAGGTCTAACATACCATTATTTTTGTTGCACAAATGTAGTGATCGACATATTAATTCCATGATGATCTTCCTTGAATTTATTGAACAATTATACTTGTGGCATTTCCATTATATGTTTTGGATGGATTTTATATATATTTCGTGATACTCTTTGTTGTATCACATCCCTTGAATTTGGTGAAACTTGAGCATGTTCCAACCAATATTTTTGTACAATATCTTTAACACCTTCTCCCATTCTATCTTTGTAAGGTTGTCTACAAATAATTTCCCAACAAGCAAGTTCATCATTTTCATCTATTTGCATGCTGAATTTTCTATGTTTGTATAATGTCTTTCTTGAGGTTCCAATTGCTTGTGCTAGTTGTGTTGTCAAACTTTTTTGTCTAGTACTAGCTAAAACAATTACTGTCTGAATTGCTCTACGTGCTCAAAATTTGCGCTTGTCCTACTATTGAACAATCCTTGAGAATATCATCATAAATTTTTGTAGCACGATATCATGCAACATGTATGGGTAATTTTTATCCATATTTGTCGCAATCAATGTATTCTAACATTTCATCATCAATGGTGAAAGTACCTATACATCAAATTAAATTAAATTTAACATATGTCCATAAATAGAATTCATTATAAAAAAATGAATTTTGAAAATACATGATATATACATACTAGGTCCAATTTCTGGATCTTGGTTTTGATCTTCAATATTGACTTCATCAACATTAATATGTGAATCACTATTTACATCAACAATGGTCTCTTCAACTTCCATTTGTTCTTCTTATACTCTATTTTCAATTTCTATTTCATCAACATTGTCATGTAAATATGTTCTTATATCTTCATTTATTTCTTTCGTTTCTGCAACCCTTGCTCTTTTGGCTGTATTTCTGAGTTTTTGTTTTTCCCTATTAGCATCGTCATCACGTTTATGATCACTTTTTTTTACGGTTTCTTTTATTGCCTATGATTACTTAATCTCCTTTTGAAAAACCCTTGGAAAAAAATAAGAACACCTTGTAAAGAAACCTTCTTTGTAAAACAATTCGAAAAAAACCTCTTTGAAAAAAAACCTTACTTGAAAAAACAACTTATATAAATAGTTTGGAAAAAAAAAACTCATTTGCAAAAATACTTTGCAAATAAACTCTTTGGAAAAGACCCATTGCAAAGAACCTACTTTGCAAAAATACCTTGGAAAAAAACTTTTTGATAGAAAAAAAAAAACTCTTTGGAAAAAAACCCATTGCAAACAAATAACCTACTTTGGAAAAATATCTTCGAAAAATAATTTATGAAAAAACTTCTTGCAAATAAATAACTTCTTTTCAAAATTACTTTAGAACACAAAATATTTGACAAAAATGCATTGGGAAAAACTTCTTTGAATGTACCCTTGGATTATAAATAAGAGGAAAAATAACTTCTAAAAACTCTTTGGCAAAAGAAATATCCTTTAAAAACTCCTTCAAAAATACTTTTACTTATACAAAATGAAGAGATGAGAAAATAATGAGGCTCTTTCGTTTTACTTATACGAAATGAAGAGGTGTGAAAATAATGAGGCTTTTTCGTTTTACTTATAAGAAATGAAGAGGTGCGAAAATAATGAAGCTCTTTCGTTTTATTTATACGATTATTTTTTCTGGCTAACGAATTTTTTATGGAAAAACATTCTTCGGCTGAATAATTATTCAGTTGAATAACCTCTGAAACCTATAACCTGTACAGTTTTCAAGTTTCTCCATTTTTGGAAGGTAAAATGGATGTCTTACACTACAAATCGACTATCGGAATTGATACCTTTAGTTTTGTCATTAAATCTACTTTCTGTAGGTATAGATTTTGTTGTGTATAGGTGAGATCTGATATTTTTATTTTTTTGTTTCTTAACATGTGTCGAGATTAGTTTCATCTCTTTCAAAATGCGGTGAAATGAAAAATATATAACTTTAAAAATACAACACCAACAAAATTGAAAAAAATATGGTGCACTTAATTGGAGTGTCTACTTCAAAAGGGTATTCGTAGATTTTTAAGTTTTATAGTGAATTGAGAGAAACATGGCGCAACAAAAAACATGTTTAAAACCGACAAGGTTTTCCCATTGATCGAATTCAAAAAAATATTATAATTAGTATATAGATCCATTGGTTACAAAGTTATAGTCATCACAATAGTATATTGTATGTAGATTGTCATAGCATTTGTTGTTTTGCAAAACATGACTTTAACAATGATTTTATGGGTGCAACCAAACATGACTATTTTTTAGTCCTTTCATTTTATAAGGACACACTACCAAACATTTTTCGAAACGACATATCAAATCTCAATAATAAAAAATTCAAAAAATTATGAATATAAAGCTAACATAATTCTCTAAAAGTTTAGTTTTTACTTGAAAGTGAAATTCTAAACGATAATATCACTTTCATTCACCCAAAGTTGAAAAATATGAAAAAATCAAATTTATTTTTTCATAAGACCCCCCAAAATAGAAACCCATCTTCATGGATTCACCCCCATGTCATGATCCTCAAGTATCTGTTCTTCTTCTTTGTTCCTAACTGGTTTAGGAGCTTTTGCAGCTCTAGTATTTTCATCTTCCTCTTTATTTTCCTTACCTTTCTTTGATTTTCTAAAAGTTGTATCTTTGTCAAAGGTGACACATCTACTTAATTCAATTTAGTGATGTCCTCGGACACATATTCGATAATATTTTGATCACTCACTATATCCTAGAAAAAGTCCCTTCTTTCCTGAAGGATATAGATTTTGTTAAGATTCCATATGCTTAGATAGATATCATTAGTATTCAATTCAATTTCACAACAATACCATATATAGGATCACTGAAAGAAACAAAATCACAATATAGACATAGATTTATCCTGGGAAATACTATAGGGGAAGAAAACCCAAAAAAACTTCCTCTATATAGATGTATCCAAAGTACATAGATAAAACCCCAAACATGTGCTCCTTCTCCTTGCAGATATGTCTCTCTCTCTCTCCTATGCGCTATACAAAAGTGAGTGTGTGTGTTCAAATGAAAAACGTACCTTCTCTATTTATACTTTATCATCCACTTGAAGTTTCCCCTAACAGGTTGGCCCCAATAAACTTACTGGGCCGACTTCACCTCGGAAGACATAAAACAATATAATATTATATTCTAGAGGGTTCTATTGACCCAACTTACAATAGAGGTTTTACCTCATGACTCTATGATTTCCAAATAAAATAATAACATCCTAATGGAGGAATAAAACATCTCTGATAGATTACAATAGTAAAATACATTTAGAATATTCTTTGAAGTTACAATATTTCAACACTCCCCCCTAACGAGAAGGATATTATACTAATAACAACAACATCAACTGTAGGAGAAAGGAGAGAGAGAATATACAACAACATCAAGGTGATACATCTATACGTCATTGGAATTTTTCAACAATCATCAGCACATGGAATAGTTACTAGAACATCTTCAACATCTTCATTACTGAAACATCATCTTCTACAGCATTGAGTCTTCATATTTGATATTCATATTTTGTAGCACTCGATCACTCAATCCTTTGTAGCAGCACTTGATCTCTTGGTCAACATCATCATCAACAATGACACAACCTACAGCACAAATGATCCAGTTATGGAAATATCTATCCCTATCACTTTAGGACATAAGTCTAAGGATGATGCAATCCTCACACCTTGCGAATACAAAAGTCCATGGATCCAATTACAGGATGATCAATCCCTATCACTTTAGGAAATAAGTCCAAGGATGATTTAATCCTCATGCCTCATGAAGTAAAAATTTCATTGATCCCATTACAGGATGACCAATCCCTATCACTTTAGGACATAATTGCAATGACGATGCAATCCTCATTCCTCACGAAGACAAAAGTACATAGATCCAATTAAGGGATGATCAATCCCTATCACTTTAGGACATAATTACAAGGACAATGCTATCTCCATCCCTCATGAACACAAAAGTTGGTGGATCCAATTATGGGATGATCAATTCCTATCACTTTAGGACATAATTCCAAGGATGATGCAATCCTACCAAAACATGAATATAGAATTTTGAGGGTCACTTTAGGACTAATTTCCAACATCATCAACCTGGTCCCCCTTTCGAGGAGGGTCTACAACATCATCAACCTGGTCCCCCTTTCGAGGAGGATTTACAACATCATCAACCTTCTCCCACTTTTGAGGAGGGTCTACAACTTCATCAACTTATTCGTCCTTTTGAGGAATGTCCATAACATGATCATCATTGTTCCTCCTTTTAAGGAAGGACTGTAACATCATCATCATTCTTCCTCCATTCAAGGAATGTCTACAACATCATCATCAATTTTACTCCTTTCAATGAAGGTCTACAACATCAACATCATTGTTCCTCGTTTCAAGGAAGGTCTTTTTGAACCACACCAATCTTATCATGAAAGTATTCAAAATTTACTCAAGGTGGAGGCTTGGTCAAAGCATAAACAAATTTATCATCGGTACTCACATACTGGAGATTTATAGCTCCCTTTTGTACCATATCCTGTATGTAAAAATATCGTATTTCTATGTAAAAATATCAGTTCTCTGTCATCTTTATACAAATATGGTTGTCACATAGAATCACCATGGTATCAAACTCCAGGTAAAATAGAACTGACATTAACTTTAGAATCCATATGGATTCATAACTAGTAGAACAAGATTCTAAATACTTTGCTTCAGTTGTGTTGGGAGAAGCAATGGACTGCTTCCTGCTAAACCATGATATCATGGTGGATCCTAGACAATAACATCCACCTAAGGTGCTCTTTCTATCTGAATCACTTCCATCCCAATATGCAGTTGTATAACCATACAATCTGTAGTCATGATATCCAACATAGTATAGACCAAATTCTATCATACATTTCAAGTACCTCATCACATGCTTTGCAGCTATCAGGTTAACACGTCTAGGTTTAACTAGATACTAACTCAGGGTGTTCACAACAAAGAATATATCTGGCATGGTATTCTTCATATACATCAGCAACCCAATAATCTATCTGTATCCAGTCAAATCAACTAACTCTAATGATTCATCAGATAACAAGTTCAGGTTGGTATCCATGGGTGTGGCCCTTTCTTTACAATCATACATATCAAATATTTTTAATATTTCCATAACAAAATTTCCCTGGTTGAGAAATATTCCTTCTAGGATCTTCCATACTTCTAGACCTAGAAAATAGTGCATCAATCCAAGGTATTTCATCTCAAATTCTTCAGTGAGATTATTCTTCCACTCTACAATATGTTTCTCATTTCCTGATAGAAATAAGTCATCCACATAAAACAATAATATGACAAGTTCATCATCCATAATCTTAAAGTAAAGGTTAGGTTCATCTTTACTTTTGGTAAAGCCCAAGCTTGTCAAAAATCTCTATATCCTTCAATACCAAGCTCTATGAGCTTACTTCAATCCATATAGAGCCTTCTTCAGCTTGCATATGTGATTTCGTATGTCTTCAACTTCAAATTCATGTGGATGTTCTATGTACACTTATTCCTTAATAACACCATTCAGGAAGGTTGTCTTCACATCCGTCAGGTGTAACCTCCACTTCATCATGGATGCAAGTGCCATGATGGTTCTAATGGAAGTGTACCTTTGTACTGGTACAAATGTCACTTCATAATCAATTCCCTCTCTCTGAGAGAATACTCTAGCCACAAACCTTGCCTTTTATTTTTCAATACTTACATTAGTTGCATGCTTTATATTATAGATCCACTTGGAATATACCACACTCTTTCCTTTTGGTTTGGGAACTATATCCCAAACATCATTCCTCATTATTGATTGGTATTCTTTCAGCATTTATTCTACCGATTCTTTCTTTTGTACAACTTCTTCATAATTTGTAGGTTCTTGATCTACAATATCACACATCAAAGCTACATAACTATAAAATGGCTTTGATATTTTGCTTATTCTTGTGGATCCTTCTAGAGCTCCATACTTCTCTTCTTCTTGTATAATTTCTCTTACCCAAGCAGGCTTTGTCTTTCGTGATATATTCATAGTAGGAGGTTCTTGAGGTTCTAGCATATCATGGTCCTCTAATGTTCCTTCCTTAGGGGAGGGTGCAACTTCTATATTTCTAGGAGGTGTATCCTATTCATATACTTCTGCATGCTGACACTTTCTAGATCTCTTGAGAGTCACTTCTTTGTCAAATGTGACATCCCTACTAATTTCCATTTGATGGAATCCTTGAATGTATATTCTGAAGACTTTGGAGACTTAACTGTATCCAACAAATATTCCCTTCTTTCCGGAAGGGTCCAACTTAATTCTCTTTTCTTTTGGTATAAGAACATATACCAGGAAAGCAAATATCTTAAGGTGGCTTAATTTAGGATTCTTTCATGAGAACATATCTTCTCAATTCTTGAATCCAAGGGCACGATGGGATAATCTATTATGTACATAAGTTGTTTTTCTTGTTGCTTCATCCCGTAGATTCATAGGAAGATCTTTATCATGTATCATTGTCTTCACTACTTCCATAATGGTCCTCTTATTTCTTTCTACAACACCATCCTGTTGATGATTATAGGGACTAGCTAGTTCCCTCTTGATTCCAGTTTCTTTACAAAAAGATTTGAACTCTTTTGAAGTATATTATCCACCATTGTTTGTTATGAGTTTGTTTATTCTTCTTTCTGAAAGATTCTCTATCGAGGCTTTGAATTCCTTGAATTTTCCGAATACTTCATCCTTTTTTTTAAACAAATGTATCCATGTTCTTTTTGAATAGTCATCAATAAATTTAACATAATATTCATAGCCACTCAAATATTTGGAGGGAATTGGGCCACATACATTTGAATGAATTAGTTACAATGTACCTTTAGTCACTTTGTTTCACTCTTTCGAAATGGATTCTTGATATTCTTTCCTCTTTCACATCCTTTCCAAGTTCCTTCATGATTTATATTCAAATATGGTAAGCCTATTACTACTTTGCTCACATGGGGTAGTTATTTGTAGTTGATGTGACCAAGCCTCCTATTCCATAGTCCACTTGGGCTAGTGGTAATCATGAATAAGGGTTGTTTCTGAATGTACCTTGAGCTTATATAATCCTCCTTCTTCTTCACTGATGACAACTGCATCGTCAATTGTTTTTCCTTTGGGCCACATAAGTACTTGTCGATCTATAAATGCAACCCTATATCCTTTATTTTCTAATTCTATGATACAAATTAATTTCTTCTTCAAACTTGGTATATATAAGACTTCCTTCATCTTCATGGGGGTTCCAAAATCAAGCTTGTAGCTTGCTTCACCAATACATTTGATAGGGTATTGATAGCCCTATCCTAATGATACCTTCTGAGGAGAGTTCTTCTCTTCAATTTTTGGCATAGTTTTCTTTTGTCATGTCATATGCTTTGAATCCCCACTATCAATAAGCCATGTATCTTCTCCAGGTGTCACAAACACACAGAGTGCATAGAATATTATATACTCTTCTTCAAATTATTCTTTTGACTTTTTTCTTTAAGGTCCTTCTTCATCTTCAACTAGGTGTGCATGACGTCTTTTGTGGTTCTTCTTTCATTCATATTTCTTCATTGGACAATTTTTGGAACTGTGTCCTATCTTGTGACATTGGAAACATTAAACGTTGGAGTGGTATTTCCTATGATTGTTTCCTATTGTCCTATGGAACCTATTTTGAGGTTGAGACTCCTTATGGATTTCCTTCTTGAACTTAGATCGACTTATTCCTCTTCTGGTATGGGTGGCCAGGGCTTGATCATATTCTTTAAGTAAATATTCTCTATTGGCTAATTTAGCCTCCTCTTGGAAGCAATCTTCCCATACAATGTAAAAATTCATTCTTTTCTTTCTTGCACACATAGTCTGTATGAATGAATCCCAAGGTCTAGTGAGACCATTAAGAGCAGTCATAACTAGTTCATATTCTTCAAGGGAGTCTCCAATGGATTCGAGTTTCTCATTGAACTTGGAGACCCTTGTGAAGTAGTCTTAAATGGATTCTTCCTGGCTTATTTTGGTACTCTTCAATTGAGTTCTCAAATCCATCTTTCTATTGATGTTCTTTCCTTCATACATTCTAGGTAGGGAATCATACATCTCCTCCAGTGTCTCATTGGATGACACTTGAGGAATCAAGTGATTTTGATAGAATCAACAATCATCATCATTTACCTAATCAAGTACTTCTTGTGCTTATCCTTAGCTTCATCTTCTTCAGGTTCTGCAACTTCTCCTTTGATATATTTTTCAAGATAATTCTCTCTAATAATGAGACCAATCCTATATTTCCATGCTCGAAAATTCTATATGCCTTCTAGCTTGTCCTCAAGCTTAGTACTTGGGGCCATCTTATCTAGGAGGTCATTAGAAAATAAAATTTCTCAAAATGAAGAATTGGCCTTACCAAGAGATGTGCTTGACTGAGGAGAGTTGATTGGTACACTTGATTTCTAGAGATTCCAAATTTTCACCTCTCAAAATAGACTTGCGAGATTTTGGTCTGCAGTTTTCTGGTCCAAATGAAAACTAGGGTTTGAATTCCTAAAAGATATACCCACTCAAAAATTTTGATCCATGTCTCAATAGATGCGCTCTAGAGAGGCATAACTTTCTATGAAATTAGATCTCCGATATTCTAACTTTGACATAAACTGTAATTTCTTGTCAAAGGGAGAGGAGAGAGAGTTTCACCTTGTGAAAGATGTTCTATTCGGGCTAGATATATTGATACCATGTTAAGATTACATATCCTAGCTAGATATCATTAATATTCAATTCAACTTCACAACAATAGCATATGTAGGATCACTGAAAGAAACACAATCACAAGATAAAAATATATTTCTCCTAGGAAACCCTCTAGGGGAATAAAACCCAACAAAACTTCCTCTATATATATGTATAAAAAGTACAAAGATGAAACCCAGAACAAGTGCTCCTTCTCCTTGGATACCTCTCTCTCTCTCTCTCTCTCTCTCTCTCTCTCTCTCTCTTCTATGTGCTATACACAAGTGAGTGTGTGTGTTTGAATGAGGAACACACCTCCTCTATTTATACATTTTCTTCCACTTGAATTTTTCCCTAATAGTTCAGCCCCAACAAACTTACTAGGCCGAATTCAACTAGGAAGAAACAAAACAATATAGTATTATATTTTGGAGGGTTCTATTGACCTGAATTAGAACGTAGGTTTTACCTCATGACTCTATGATGTCCAAATACAATAATAAAATATCGGCGGAGGAATGCAACATCTCCGATAAATTAGAATAGTAAAATACATTTATAATATTCTTGACGTTACAATATTTCAATAGCTTTGATATTTTCTTCTTGCGAATGTGTATGTATATCGAACAACCAAATATATTTAGGTGACTAACTTCAAGAGTTTATCCAGTAAACATATCTTCTAGAGTCTTGTTTCCAAGGGTACTGTGGGAAATTCTGTTATTATAATATACCATTGTTCTGGATTCTTCTTCCCATAGGTACATAGGTATATCTTGATCTTAGATCATGGATTTTACAAATTCCATGATATATCTATTCTTTCTTTTTGCTACACCATTTTGTTGTGGATTATAGGGAATTGTTATCTCCCTCTTAATCCCAACTTCCTTGAAGTACTCATTGAATTCACTTCATGTGAATTATCCTCCATTATCTGATGTTAAGATCTAGATCCTCTTTTGAGATATGTTTTCTACAAGGGCCTTAAAATATTTTAACCTTTTAAAGACTTCATCCTTCTTATTTAGGAAATAGATCCAAGTATTGCAAGAGTATTCATCAATAAAGGAAGCATAGTAAGCATACCTTGTTAATGAAATAGTTTGCATTGGGACACATATATCTAAATGAATAATATCTATGATCCATTTTTCTTTGTTTTCACTATTTGGATAAGCGTTCTTACTATTCATTCCATGTGCACATCCTTTTCACACTCCTTCATGATCTATGTAAATCTCTGGTAAACCTGTCACAACCTTTATCACAATTGGAAATGCTTTGTAATGTATATGAGCAAGCCTTATGTGCCATAGATCACATGATATTATGGTACTAGTAATTAATGTTGAACCTACATGTCCCTTTAATCTATATATTCCTCCTTCTTCAACTCCAATCACTACTACATCATCTATAGTTTTTCATTTTGTCCACATGATAACTTATCCATCCACAAAAGAAACCCTGAACCCATTCTTATCTAAGGATGAGATAGAAACAAGGTTCTTCTTTAGTATTGGGACATACAGGACATCCTTCATTTTCATGGACTTTCCATAGCCTAGCTTATAGGAGGCTTCTCCCATTCCTTTGATGGGATATTGATAATCATCTCCAAGAATTACCTTATGTGGGGACTCCTTTTGTACAAGACATGAGAGTGATTCCTTGCAACATGTCATGTGATTGGAGGAACCACTATCTACTATCCACATGTCATTTCCTAGTGACACTGAAACTGTGAGTGCATAGATCAAGACATAATCTTCACTCTAATATTCAGTTTCCTTAGCTCTTTCCTCATCTTATTGATTATTGTTTTCAGCAACATGGGCCTGAAATGTTTTCTTCTTCTTGAATCGTTATGCCTTCATGGGACAATTTATAGCAATCTGTCCCATCTTATGACAAGTGAAGAATTCAAAATTTGAAAAGTATTTCTTGGACTTCTTAAACCCTTGAGTCTTTCTAGGAGAATGGTCATAAATATTTATCTTTTCCTTTCCCTTGGTATGGACAACCAAATATTGATCCTCATTTTCATTTAGATTCTCATCTATGACTGCTATTATTTCTTCTTCTTGAACACACTCTTCCTATAACTGCTAGAAATTGGTTAGTCTTCTTCTTGAATAGATTCCTCGGATAAGGGATTCCCAATCTCTTAGAATACCATTCAAGGTGGTAATTATAATTTGTGCTTCATCAACCATATCACCAATAGCTTCCAACTACTCCTTGATTTGAGCTACTCTTGTGAAATATGATTGCATGGTTTCTAACTTTCAATCCTTTACAATTTTGAGGTGATTCCTCAAGGTCATCTTTATATTGATGTTTCTTCCTTCAAATAAGATGGATAGAGCATCAAACTTTTGTTTTGGTGTCCTACTTGAGGATACTTGAGGAATCAAGTTATCTTTGATATAATTAACCGTTGATTCTATCTTCCTTCATCATATCCTTATTTTATTTGGACTTAGCTTTAGCTTCTTCTGGTTCTACCACTTCCTCCTTTATAAATACTTGTAGATCATTTTCTTCTAGGATGACCATGATATGATACTTCCATGATCTAAATTTTTCGACACCCTCAAGCTTCTCATCTAGCTTCGTACTCTTTCTCATATTTTAATAGAATGAGAACTTCAAATGGAATTAGAAGAAGTAGTACTTAATTGATGAATACAAATTCTTGTTGACCTTCTTCGGGATGACTTAGGGTTTGATGTAGAAACCCTAACTTTTTAGTTGGGATCACTCATAGGGATGAATGATGGAAAATATGTGCATTCCCAGGGATATCTATACTGTATGATTATTTTTTGAAGATTGATGATGGAGTCTCAGGAAAACTGAATCCCTAGTTCTTATCGACAGCAGTATCTGGTCCAAAACTAAAACTTCCTAGGATTCAGTTTGTTTTCACAGAAATATGCGCCCTTCTGGGGTGAGTTGAGTGAGTCCTATTTTTTTGTTCATATATCAAGGTATTTGTTTGAAGTAACAAACCATAAGTGTGTAGTGTCTCCTTTCAGGGTAGCTATGATACCATCTTAAGTTTTTCTTAATTCCTTAAATTATATCTTAATAGAATTTTCACTAGTAGGATAATTCAAAGTACAACAAGAACAATAACACAAAGAACAATAATATTTTCCTCGGGTAAACCATAAGGGATAAAACCCCGAAAAACTTCCTCAGTATAGAAATCAACCATAACAGTGTAAAACCCAAACAACCTGTTCTCTCTTGTTTCTGGAGCACTTGTTCTTCTCTCTCTTGAAAAATTTCTTGAGTGAGTGTGTATAAATGAAGGGGAGTGCCTCCCTACTTATATTTGTCACTTTACTCGACTTAGGACCTGAAAGGGCCAACTTGCCTAGAACGACAGCAAAAATAATATTTATTTTAATGACACTTGAGTACTTTTGACCCAACTTACATCCAGAGGTTCACATTGATTATTTCATTGACTATTACATTACCAAACCCATCTCCTGATTGAGGAATACAATCAATAAATATGGAATATATTCCAAATTTATAATACTTAAAAAAATGAAATCAACGCATGATATATTATGTGGGGAATATTCCTTTTATGCCAATTTAAATTGTTATACCTAAAGGGATTGGTCATCGATTGAAACTAATTTCATGTAAGATAGTCTTGTACACATGGAAATGAACTCATTTATAAAAGTTTCATATGGATATGAAACCAAATATGCAAGTGACATGTGATCTCATGAACATTTGATATCATGCAAGTGAAAAAGTGAGTTAAGTTAAGGTCCTTCCCCCATGCTATGTGCATGGGGTTTGTGATTATGCATCATTTATTTTTTGGGGAAATATATGAACTCGTTGAGATACTAATATATGTGTGATAGGATAGGATCAAAATAATTGAAAATTCCCTCTATCTCAAAGTCAGAATAATCAATCATGCTCCCCATCCAAGAGGAATTGATGGAGTGCATATGCTCTCCTAGAGATGTAATGAAAAGGTATCAACCAACAACCGGGAATGGGGAAAACCATGAGGAATATTTCCATGGTGGAACACAACCTCAATGAAATTATCAGGGGGGACTCCCCCTATTGGTTGGATTACCCAGTATCACTTATGAGTATGATGATGATGAGTAGGAATCTTTGGAATCCTATCCCCATGCTATGGACATGGGATTTCCTCATCTTATTGGAAGCATTGAATAGATAGGTCAAAGGAACTTGGGTCTTTCAACACAATCATGGTGGTATGGGATGATTAGGAAGACTCATCAAAGGATGAGATGTAACAAATGGTGTTCATACCACTAGAAGAATTAGTTAGGGGGTGGACATCTTTGATTACTATGACTTGAGACTCCAAGAAGATTGTGCGCAAGTCATCCATAATAGATCGATATTTAGGGTTATCTAGACATTGGTGGTAGTAATGGTCATAGAGTCCATAGACTGCACAAGTATGGTTTCTGCATATGGACTTTTTACAAATTGGGGTAGTTTTGGATAATTATACCACTACAATGTTCTCATTGGGATCATCATATAACATATTTATTTGAGTGTTTAAAATGGGAAACTCCAGATAGTTCTTGGTAGAGTGAGCAAAAACATCACACAAGGAAAAAGGAGGAGGTTCTCACACCATGACTATGGGAGGAGGGATCAAGACTTTGTTCATTATTTTCAATGTGGTTTCCTTTATGGTATTTCTTCCAACCTTCTTAGCCAAGGGAGGAGACGAGATCAAGGGTGTTGTGTTGGAAAAAGAACAAGGTGGATTATTAGAGGTATAAATTAGTTTCACCGGTTGGAAAAAAACCTGTGGGGTTGGTGGGTTAAATGGGGGAAGGTACCAAACATGAATTCCTAATGCTAATCCTAGAAGGTTAATAGTTTTCATTACTTACATGCTCACAAAGAAAGATGGGGGAACCAAGAATGAGATTGTATGTACAGGTGTAAAACCCACCATGTTGGTTATTAATGCTTGTTGTAATTGATTCTGTGCTTGGGGTTGCAGTTGGATGGTTTGTGGGTGGGGATTAGGTTGAACCAAAGTTGTATAAGAGGAATTGGTGGATAAATATGAGATATTTGTAGTTAAGGGGGTAGTGTAAAGGCCTAAAAATTGGAAGTCGTGGGATCAACACAAAAAATACCAGGTTCTATAGTAGAAAGTGAGGGTATGGAAGAACCATCGATGGTGTTGTCAACTGTGGAGAGGACGTTTTCTAGAGTGGCTAGCCCCTTAGGTTCGTAGTAAGTCAATCGGTCATGTTTGATGACATTCCTTTCAAGGGGGGACATAATCAACTAAAATATTGATGAAGTGACTACATTCATAGCATACATGTAGTTATTCCCAAGGAAGATGTTGCAATCAAGCTAAGCGTTAACAACCTCAATGTTAGTCAAGACACTTTTCTACCTAACTCAATAAGAAATTTTGGGAGAATCCCCGAGGGTTGAGCAATGCGACCATCATAAGAACATAATGTTGTTGTGGATGGTTATAATTTAGGGGACCAAAGATTCTACCAAACAAAGGTTGACCTAATCGATGCAGATGCACCCTTATTGTTAATGCATTGATGGATGACTAAGATCTTGCTTGACAAGGGAATATGTAATGCAATGGATGAAGGAATTTGGGGGTTTCACTTATCTAAGTTGAAAATGATTGAATTTTAATTAGATGGATTGATCACACCTAATGCTAGTAGTAAGACTTTACATTTCATGCGACAGTTCAAGAGAGCTTCCAAAGTTGACATGGTTGTGGTTGATTAGACCAAATCATACACAATGCTATAATTAGGAGAAACTCAAGCATCAATATTGTTCATAATGTGACACAAAGGAAACTTGGGTATTTTGGGATTCCTATCAGTTGCGGGGTCTAGGTAGATGTAAATACTAGGCCATAGGGATGGAGTCAACACCCATGCTAATGGGGATAGTTTTGGTAGTTGAACCTTATTAGTTGTATAGAGTCTGAAGGTTGGCATCAGAAGACAACATTAAATGGTGTTACACCCCCAAATCATAGGGATAAGTACAGGAAGTATGCATAGAGGTATACGTGATCATGATCTATGCTACTACGACCCCATGAGTGGGTAAATGGTTTCGCAACACCATCATTTGTTGAAGTGGTTGAGGTGGGTTAGGCTATGTTCAATTGGAAATGGTTTATTCTAGTTAATTAGCCTCATCCCAAAGATGGCGAGCTTTAGTCAAATGACGGAAGTGATGTATGTAATGTCCATAGAAATTGCAGAAAAACACATTTGGTTGGTCCTTATCTATAAGTTATTTCCATGCTTAGGCAGTTGATTGGGGTCCTAATTGGAAATATTATCTCTTTTATTATCAGGGGGGTTTGAAAGTTTTCCTCCCTATCCTTGTAATTGATTGTTTCCTTTGTTCCTACCTTTCCTCTAATTAGACTACCTGTGTTGGTTGTTTAGGGTTAATTGGGTTTGCAGTTGGTTTTGTTGGGAATAAACTTTCCTTTGTAGAAAAGGTGTAGCTTGGGAAAAGGATTGTATTGGAGCTAGTGGTGGTTTTCTAGGATAAGTATAATTGGGATTGATGGTTGGGGGTGGTGTGTAACCTTGAGGTGTGCCAACATATGTAGGTTCTTTATAGAAATTTCCATGGACATTAGAGGTAGAGGCCAAAGGCACATAAGAGGGTGTCACTCCTAAATGAGATGACACATGAGATAGAGTAGGCCCATAACCTAGTGTGTGGGAAATGATCCCATTGGAGTCTATGCAAGGGGATAAATGTGTATGTGGTCTAGGTGTGGATGAGACACTGCCAAACAGACCATATGCATCATGGGATGCCCCCAATGGATCCTTTTGAGATAATTCTCTGTGAGGGTCATCACATGTAATGGTATTCATATATATGGATTGTACATATATGAGATCAAACTACTGATATTTAAGGATAGAATATTCCTAAGTTTAAGGAAATCTAGTTTCCATGTCCTTGGAAATGGATGGAAGTAGATATTTTAGGAACCAGTCCAAAAATGCCATATCACCAAGTTTGATTTTGCACAAACTCTCCCATCTATGCCACTCATGTATGTGGTCAGTGATGTGGGTTGAAAAAATATGTGGGAAAGAGAGATGGATTTATACTCCAGCATCATATGGACAAGAAACTAGAATAATTGTGGGAAATTGGAAGCTAAGGATGCAAATATGGGGTGTGTCCCATGGGGTTGGTTCATGTACCACATAGATGCAACACTAGTCTATGCAACAAGTTTATCTTGATGGAACCGTCCATTATGGAGTTGGAGGAATAGCATAAGAGGAAAGTTATGATATGGTTTTTGGGTTCCTCCTTGGACTTTCACTCAAATTTTGGGATGTTTGATGGGAGTTTGGTAGGAAGGGTGACCATTTTGGATCAGCGTTGATCAAATAATTGGTTAATATATCCAGAATAAGAATATTGATACGAGACATAAATTGAAAACTAGAAGACATTGGGTAAGTCACGGTGGATCCAAAAAATGTGTTGGAAATGGATGCAACTATGAGGCACCCTCCATATAGGGTGTGGGTCAATATAGACCCAGAAACTATGGTTGTTGTGGCTGGGATCATGGGGATACACCCTTCTAGGTTTAGGATCTCTATGGAACTAGGAATGATGTTTCCTATGGAACCAATGACTATGGTGGTCATGGCAGAAACTATTAGGCCTCCACCACCAACAGTTCCCCTAACAAAAGGACTTGGTATATTTCCATCCAGTAAGATGGTGTGGGTGACTGTGAATGATAGGATTCAGGATCAAACTCATATTTCTAAGGGAGAGGTTCTAGATATGGTTAAAGGTGTTGAACTAGGTTCCAACAAGCGTGGTCTAAGAAATCATACTAAGGTGATTCCCCCCAAATTATTAAAGAGTACCTCGAAGGACCAATAGTGACAAGCTCATAAACACTAAACAACTATGATATGAATATCGAAAAAAGGATAAAAAATACCAATGCAATTGAATGTGCAAGAGGAGAGCACAACAAAGAGGCATTTAGGAAAACATCGGGCTAAAAAACCCCACTACAACAATGTGTTATAGCATATTAGCTACAAAAAATGGACACAAAGCTAATAAGAAACACTCTTATAAAGCGAAAATGACCTGTTAACCTATTAGGTAAAGGAGAAAGTAGTGAGCTATCTAAGAGATGGAATCCCTCAAAAATCCTTCCCCTACAGGCTAACAAAATCCATAGTTAGATAAAATGAAATATAAGACCAATATGGCTCAGGGATATCCCCCTACTAAGAGGGATCCCTGTTTAAAAATTCCTAAAATAAATGATTCTAGGTCACCTCATCCAGTACACGTCACGAAAGGTTACTTGAAGCTTCAGTCTGAGACAACATTCTAGATGATCTACAACACTAAGTTCAGATAACCATTCCATGCAGCCATTTTCTTCTATTCTTGCCGCTTACCCTTGTGCAACGAGATCCCCCCCAAAACAAATGGTCTCCACCGTGTCTACAAGGGATAGAGGATTTTGGTACCCTAAAAAGACAACTTCTATGTCTCAAATGTAAATGTCAAAGGGGAATTATATAGATGTATATCCCAGTGTTCTAACCTAAATACCAAATTATTTGTTTTCCTCAAGTGAGGTTAAGATTTGTTTAATTAAGGTTAATTTTAAGGCTAAGCTTAGGGTCAATAACCAAGAATTAATTTTAAGGTGTAATATGTGTGCACATGTGGTGTGTACCTAGATATAAAAATAATTAAATAAAGGTTAATGGAAATGATAAAAAAAAGTTAAGTAAGAAAATTTCTTGAGAAAACCATTTTGGCTAAAGGCTAACCATTTAATTTCAAAGTAAATATAAGCAATGATTTTTCAACACACAACTTTCTGAAAAAAAATAATGCAATACTAACAGATCTAAAATTCACCCAAATATGCAACAAATACTCAAGAATAAATTGTTTCTACACAAAAAGGTTTTGACAAAGGTATATATACAAACAAATACAACAAGCATAACAAAAATGATACTACAAATGAACAAGAGTGAAAAAATCAAAGTAGTCTACAGAGGGTAGAGGTCAAATCGAGGGTCCAAGGGGATGGAAATGGCTCAGAAAAGGAAAAATAGACACATATCACACCTATCAAATGAACATAGGAAACCTAGGTCATATGAAAATTAAAAGAAGTTGCGACATGACCAAGAAAAAACATAAAACAACTAGATTTCTCATATCGAAGGTTTTGCAGCAACAAGTCACTCAAAAATGGGGAAAGAGGTTGACCTGTGTCACATTTATTAGGACAGGGGAAACCTGTCCAAAAAAAAACTTTGAATAGGAAGGTCCTTCTTACTGAGGGTTTCAAAGAAACATATCAAACAAACAAGGGCAAGACGGGGGACCTAGGTCACCCTTACTATAAAAATAGATGTGACCTCAGTAGAAAGGAAATATTTTTGAAAAATGGAGTGCTAACAAGGGCCATAAAAAGGGATTAAAGAAAATATTCTAATCCATAAATACCAAGTGCCAATAGAAAATATGAAAGCACGGGAACTAGATAGAATAAACTAAAAAAACAAAACAAAAATAACCCAAAATATCGGAGAAAACAAAACCACAAATCGATAGAAATCATACCTAGTGGGGTGACAAACAATTTTTTTGGTGTTTTCACACTAGAACATGGCAAAACCAACCTACTAAGGTTTATGGAAACAAAGGTATAGGTTCAAGGAGATTGCAAACTAAATAATATAAATGACAGAAGTAAAAACTAAATTAAACATGTGCATGAAACCAAACAATTTTAAACAAATATTGCAGACATTCTTCAATAAGCATTGGACAAATGAAGGAATGATTTTTTGTATTATATAAAATGATATTTACAATGTACCAAAGGATACCTTGAAATAGAAATGGAAAGGGGTCCTCATATCCTTCTAAATTAGAGTGTTCCTAGTCTCCTTGAAGATGAAGGTTCTCCAACTACCCATCAAAAGGTGAAAACTCTCCAAGAAAGGTGAAACTAGAATGCACAAATGGGATTCATGGTTTCAATGGATATTTTGACAGAGTAACAGAATAGAAAATATACCGGGACAAAAGAGATGAAATGAGGTATCTTCACATTCAATATATAGGAAATATGGCCAATGCTTTTGGTGGCCCATGGTATTTGGTGGATGATGGTATTGGTGGCCTGTGGTATTTCATGACCAATGGTATTTTGATAGGCATTAGGGTTTTCCTGCTTCTTTTTTATTTTTTGGTATTTTTTCCTTTTTGGTTGGATTTTCCTTTTTCGAGGATTTTCTCTTTTTCCCATTTTTTAAGTAATGTGTCAACCTCCCACTTTTGTGGAAAGAAGTAATATCCAAAATATTTATCATGAGCCAACTTAATTTTCAAATATGGGATTTTAGACATGTGAACATTAAAGTGGTGGAAATGGAAAGTGGTAACGATGTAAGGATATGGTGTGTCTAGGGTAGGAGAGAAAAATGGAAAACTTTTTTTGTATATCTTAGAAGACCATTTCCTCTAGAGGAAGGTATATGACATGACATACTATGATTAGAAACTCCTTGATGGATATTGTCTAGGTGATAATTTGGAGTCCTTGAAAAAGGTTGTGAGGCTTCTTATGGAAAATGTATGATTCTTAGTTGTTCAGTAGGATGTGATCATCTAGGAAAAATATATTCTCCAATATGGATACCATTTAGTTAAACTAAACAGGCCCTAGTTAAAATGAAATTTCATTCATGAATAGATCCATCAATGTCTTCAATTGTATAACATCCACCTAATCTATCATGCGTAATTACAAACCTAACTTTATCTAAGAAAGGTGTTGAGTGTTGGGAGATTGTTGACTAGACTGGAACAGAGGTATTCTGGTTGTCATTGATGGCAATACGGATTCAGTTTAGAAGGACAGAAGCACAAGCTTGAAAGAGATGCA
Organism: Pseudotsuga menziesii; assembly: GCA_001517045.1. NCBI lineage: Eukaryota > Viridiplantae > Streptophyta > Pinopsida > Pinales > Pinaceae > Pseudotsuga > Pseudotsuga menziesii. The sequence continues at coordinate 173,665 of LPNX010448591.1, read as the reverse complement.
TGCAGACTTGGTTTTTTCACTAAGTTGGAAAGTTCCGTTTAGTTCAGAAGTATAGAAGCACAAACTTAAAAGAGATGCATGAAGACTTGATTTTTTCACTAAGTCGGAAAGTTCCTTTTAGTTGTAGTAGTAGGTGTTTTTCAAATTTTGGAGCCGCTATGGCGGACAGTTGTTTGGTTTCGAGTCGCTATAGTGGATGGTTGTTTGTTTCCGAACCACTACGGTGGATGAAGTTTTGGTTTCGTGGCAGATGGATTTTCGGTTTCGTGTTGCAACGGAGGATATCATTTTGGTTTCATGGTGCAACAGCAGGTGTATTTTTTGTTTGAATATTGGAACTTCTTTTGATTATTCCTTATCCTAAAACAACAAATAGTTCCCAATTTTTGAGCTGCAATGGTAGATGGTTCCCGACTTCCGAGCCACAACGACGGGTTGAGGATTTATCATTTTCAATCCACAAATGATGAGCAAATTTCTATGGAAGATGGTTTTGTTTTTTCATGGCCACTACGAGGGTTGAATTTTCAAGTTCATGGCCTCTACAATGGATGGAAAGGGAACTTTGTGAAGGGTTTAAAGTCGTCAATCATGAAAATGTCAAAAAACATTATGGGTATAATATAAGGGTTATAGGAATTTATAGAATGATAATTGATTCTTGATCAGGGATACGAAAGGTTTGGAAGCTGAAGCATTTGAGTTATACGTGTATAAAGGTGAGCCAAAGAAAATGACATAGGGTGAGTTGTTCAGAGGAGATACTGAACTCTGTAATTACAGAAGAATGAACGGAATAAGTGATAGAGAGAATAGTAGAGACTAAGCATGCATAGACCAAAGGCCAGACAATGAAAGAACTAGAGAATGTGTAGCAGAGGAAGAACTAATGAGGAACACATATACAAAAAACTGGAAGAAAAATGAAAGCAGAGCAGAAGAACAAAACAGAGAAGGTGAAAAGACAGAAGCAGAATGAAAGCAGAGTAGAAGAACAAAATAGATATGAAGTGGTAAGCACTGTTATTTTTGTATCATAGTATTATATTGATTCAAAGTAATTCTAGCAAAATAGGGTGGTAGGGTGGTTCTAGGGAGGATTTTTGTCCTCAAGATTCAGTGGGTGCTAAAGAACTTTGAGAGTTGGTTCACTCTACAAGTTGGTGCTTGTAATTTAGAGGTTGTAGCCTCATTTGAGTAGGAGCTCAAAGAAAGAGAAGATGTACAGAAGTTGAAGCTTACCGGACATCCTAAGAAGAATATTTTTTTCCCTTTATGGTTTTCCTCATTAAATCTGTGTCTGAGTGTATTTTGTGTGATTGAATGATGATTGTTTTCTTTACATATTAAATCTACCCCAATGGAGTTTATTCTAGTAAAGAATGAATATAGAATTTATAATAACATATTGACTATCATAAAAATTCAAGGATAAAAGTTTTAAAATTGTTTAATATTGTTTAAGCATAGAAATTAACTGATTCACCCCCCCTCTCAGTTAAATGAATACTTTCATCAATTGGTATCATAGCCATATCATTTTTTCTAAGGAAGATCTAATAAGTTTAAACATGACAAGTCATGATGGTTCAACCAATAAAGCTCCTTTGTTTGATGGAACAAATGTTTCTTTTTGGAAAGTTAGAATGAGAACATACCTAGTGTATTTAGGTGATGATGTTTGGGAAGTGGTAGAAACTGGATATACGAAACCTATTGTACTAGATTCCATACATAATAAGCTAGAGTTTAGTTTTAATGCAAAGGAAATGAATGCTATACTGAGTGGTATTTCAGAAGCTGAATTTGTAAAGGTAATGCATTTTGAATCTGCAAAAGAAATGTGGGATAAACTCATTAGTAGCTATGAAGGAAATGAAAAAGTAAAAGATGCCAAACTTTAGACTTACAAATTGAAAGTTGAACAGTTAAAGATGAATGAGGATGAGATTGTTAGTAAATATTTCTTAAGAATTGAAGATCTTGTGAATTCCATGAAGGGTCTTGGTGAGAAGATTGGGGAAGCTCCTCTTGTTCAAAATATTTTAAGATCTCTACCTCATAAGTTCAATCCAAAAGTCTCTACAATAGAATAAATGAATGATATGAAAACCTTATCTATTGAACAAATTTTAGGAACTTTAACTACCTATGAAATGAGGATTAGTAAAGATAAACCTACTATTAGAGAAGCTTCTTTTAAAGAAGAAAAACATGCAGATTCTGAAATGGAAGAGATTGAGGAAAAATTTGTAAGAAGACTAAAAAATGGATCAGGAAAATATAAAGGGAAGATGCCTTTTAAATGTTTCAACTATGGTAAGGTAGGAAACTTTGCATCTAAATTCCCTTATAAGGAAAAAGATCAGAATTATGTTGATGAAGAGAAACACACATTAAAAAGATACAATAAAAACAATAACTACAAAAAAAAGTTTGTGTGCAAATGATGTTGATCCCTATGAAGTTACGGACAGTGAGTCATCATATGAAGATAAAATAAATGATTTTATGCTTATGGACATAGAATATCTTGAAGGTGAATATGCTGGAAGTGATATGAACGATGAAGATGTTGTAGTTGATATGGAAGGAGAGCTGATTAGTGCATTGGAAGAAATTGACAGACTCAGACTAAAGAAGAGAAAACAAAAACAATTGCTAATGTAGTACGAAAAGAATGTTAAAAAACCTAGTGCAGATTGTATCTTGTTAAAGATAGAACTAGAAGAAGCAAAGAAAATAAGTGATGTTCTAAAAGAACAATTATTATAGAAGAAGATGAGATGTGAAGAATTGGAGGAAGAGGTTGTGAAATTCAGAAAAGAATTGGAGAAATTCCAATCTCTATGATCATCAAAACTTGTTAAGCATTAAAGCTTCAGAATAAATAAATAACATTGTGAGTAACCAAATATCTCCTTTTATCAAGACTTTTCTAGCTTATGAAGAAGGTACAACTAGCAATCAGTCAGAGTACACAAAGTCGTCAAATTTCATCAAAACTAAAGCGAATTAAAACAAGAGTGAATTTAAACTAATGAGTGCTAAAGATGATATAAATACAGGAAAAGATAACAGTGCTCTTCAGTCAAGAAAGCATGAAGAAGAAGAGGTAAAGAACAGAATGACAAGGCAATCTATTTCAAGAAAACAACCAAGATTTAGGTACCAAAAATTTTTCAATGGTTATTGTTATTGTTGTTTTGACTTTGGTAATAAAGCTATAAATTGTGTTTTTAACTTTAGAAACATACGACCAAGAGTGTTTATAAATAATCAAATGCTGCAACATAAAGTAAAATAGCCAATGAGCAAACACGAGCATCATTCTATTCCATCTCCAACTAGAAAAAGAGCTCATGCTAGAAATATCAATTCTTTTGAGCTTTTGTACAACCTACCAGAATGTTATATTTGTCATAATTTTGGACATAAGGCCATAGAATGATATTTAAAAAATTATGAATCAAATTCAAGAGTAGATTATTCAGTTAAAAAGGAAAAAGTATGGAAGATGAAAGAAACCAACTAGTGTGGGTTAGTGCTTTCTGCTCAAAGACAAAAGGACCCCTGGTATATTATAGTGGGTGTTCCAAACACATGACTGGAGACAAAAGTAATTTTTTGTCTCTGAGTGAACAAAAATCAAGAGATGTAACTTTTGGAAATGATGCTCCAGTGAAAAGCAGAGGTAAAGGGTTGTTAATACTGAATAGTAAATGGAAATATCAAGATGTATTGTTTGTATATGGATTGAAGCATAATCTTCTTAGTTTCAGTCAGGTATGTGACAGAGGATGTAAAGTTGTTTTCACCTCTAAAGAGTGCAAAATAAAATATGTATCTTCAAGACAATTGGTTGCCAAAGGTATAAGAACAGAAAACAATGTCTATGTTTTAAAAGATTATAAGGAATAGTTTCATCTAATCAAGTATGATGAGAGTTGGCTATGGCATAGAATACTTGGACATTTGAATTTTGATTATTTAATCAAGATTAGAAACAATGGAGTAGTAAAATATTTTCCAAATATATCAAAACCATATGATTCTGTATGTAAACCTTGTCAAATGGGAAAACTGACTCGAACACAGTTTAAATCCAAGAGATTCACATCAACAGATAAACCTATTCAATTAGTGCATGTGCATTTATGTGGACCATCAAGAAAAGAAGGAATAGGAAAATAAAACTATTTTATGTTGGTTATTGCTGATTATTCTAGACTAACATGGGTTGGTTTTCTGAAAGAAAAATCTGAAGCATTTGAAAAATTCCAAGTATTTAAGGCTTTGATTGAGAATCAAATAGAAAAAAGATTAAAAGAAGTAAGATATGATAGAGGAGGAGAAATCTATTCAAGGGAATTCCAAGAATTCTATGATGAACAAGGAATCAAAAGAGAATATACAATTCCAGGGACTCCACAACAAAATGGAGTAGTTGAGAGATAGAATAGATTAGTTCAGCAGATGGCAAGGCCAATGATGAATGAAAGAAATATTTCTCAGACATTTTGGGTAGAGGAAATTCACACATATGTTCATATTCTTAAAAAATCTCACTTAAGGCCAAACAGTGATAAAACACCTTATGAATTGTGGTGTGGGAGACCTGCTTCAATCAAGAACTTTAAAGTCTTCGAAAGTAAATGCTATATCAAAAAAAATGATGAACATCTTGGCAAATATGATCATAGGGCTGATGAAGGTATCTTTTTGGGGTATGCTACAAACAGTAAAGGATACAAATGCTATAATAAGAGGTTACATAAAATAGTTGAAAGCATTGACATTAAAATTGATGAAGGTATGCATGTCAAATACATTCAGATAAGTAGTGTTGAATCAAATACAGAGGATACAGCTACAGATGAAGAAGAATAGGTCCAAGAATCAGAAAAGGAAGACTTTGAGTCAGATAATGAAGGAACAGATTCACAACAACAATCAGTGAAACCCTCTTCAAGAATTATTCAAAAAAAACATCTTGAAAGTTAGATTATTGGTAACAAGAATGAAGGTGTACAAACAAGAAGAAAGTTACTCAATGATTCATAGTAGTCTCACATTTATTTTCTATCTATAATAGAACCCAAGAATTTTTATGAATCCAGTAATGATGAATATTGGATAAAAGCCATGAATGAAGAGATTGATTAGATTGAAAAAAATAATACTTGGGAACTTGTTCCTAGACTAATAGAAAAGAATGTGATTGGTTCCAAATGGGTGTTTAAAAATAAAATGAATGAGCAAGGACAAATTTTGAGGAATAAATCTAGATTGGTCTGTAAAGGGTATGCGCAAATTGAAGGATGAGATTTTGATGAAACCTTTGAACCTATGGAAATAATGGAAGCTATCAGAATGTTTCTTGCTTATGCTTGTCACAAGAAGTTCAAAATTTATCAGATGGATGTCAACTCAGCATTCCTCAATGGAGACTTAGAAGAAGAAGTCTATATGGAAAAACTTGAAGGATTCTCACTAACAGAAAATCCTGATTATGTCTACAAACTAAAGAAGGATATATATGGATTGAAACAAGCACCAAGATCCTAGTACTATAAATTAGAAAAATGTTTATAAGAAAAAGGATTCAAGAAAGGAATTGTTGATAGTAATTTGTACATCAAATTAGAAGGTGATGATTTATTAGTTGTTCTAGTTTATGTTGAGGATATTATTTTTGGGTGTACTAATGATTCTTATGTTCAATGGTTTGCTAATTCCATGCAATATAAGTTTGAAATGTCTATGATTGGAGAACTGTCATATTTTCTTGGTCTTGAAATCACTTAGAGTTCTGAAGGTCTATTTATCTCTCAAAATAAGTATCTGAAGGAGATGTTGAAGAGATTCAAGATGGAGGATTATTCACCTATTAGTACCCCTATGATTGTTGGATGCAAGCTTAGAAAAGATGATATTTCACCTGATGTTGATCAAAGAACATATAGGTAAATGATAGGAAGTATTTTGTACATCACTGCATCTTGTCCTGATATTATGCATGCTATTGGAATGGTTAGAATATTTTAGTCTACTCCTAAAGAAATTCACTTGGTAGCTATGAAGAGAATTTTCAAATATATGAAAGGCATAATGAATTATGGTCTCTGGTATCCTAGAACTCAAAATTTTCAGTTAATTGCATATTCAGGTGCTAACTGGGAAAATTGTTTGGATGAAAGAAAGAGCACAAGTGGAGGTGCATTCTTCTTAGGTTATTCATTAGTTGCATGGATGAGTGAAAAGAAAGGTTCAATATCCTTGTCTACTACTAAAGCTGAGTACATTGGTGCTGCCATCTGCTATACACATATATTATGGATGATTCAGAATCTTGTAGAATTGGAGGTAAAATATACTGAACCCATGCCCATACATTGTGACAACACAAGTGCTATTAGTGTCTCTAAGAACCTTGTCATGCATTCCAAGACTAAGCACATCCCTATCAAGTATCATTTTCTAAGAGAGTAAGTCACAAACAGAGTGGTTCAATTAAATTTCATTTCTTCTACAGAACAAACTATTGATATCTTTACTAAATAGTTATCAAAGACTCATTTCGAATATCTTTGCCAGAAATTTGGTGTCATACCTGATTCCAACTTATCTCCTCACTTTGATAGGGGGGGCTTGTGTTTATTGAACATATGATAGGATTTTGAAGTGAATTCGAGTTATTTCCTCATAAACAAGTATTTGTGTCTATCTTGATAGGGGGAGTTGTTTTGTACACACTAATTTCAAAGGGGGAGAAGCTCATGTAATGTGTAAATTAGAAGAAGGTGTTTCAGAAGTTTTTGGTTTCCATCAGTTCCAAAGGGGCATATTGTTGGGAGATTGTTGGCTAGAATAACACAAAGGTATTATAGTTGTCATTGATGGTAATATAGATTCAGTTCAGAAGGATAGAAGAACAAGCTTGAAATAGATGCATGCAGACTTGGGTTTTTTACTAAGTCAGAAAGTTCATTTTAGTTCAAAAGCATAGAAGCACAAGCTTGAAAGAGATACATGCAGACTTGTTTTTTTCACTAAGTTGGAAAGTTCCTTTTAGCTACAGTAGCAGGTGTTTTTCAAAATTTGGAGCCGCTATGGTGGACGGTTGTTTTGTTCCGAGCTGCTACCTTGGACAATTGTTTGGTTCAGAGCCACTACAGCAGACGAATTTTTGGTTTCATGGTGGATGGATTTTCGGTTTTGTGTCGCAACAATGGATAGCGTTTTGGTTTCATGACGCAATGACAGGTGGATTTTTTTTTTGAATGTCATAACTTCTTCCAATTATTCCTTATCCTGAAACAACATATAGTTACCGATGTTTGAGTCGCTATGATGGATGGCTCCCAACTTCTGAGCCACACCGATGGGTGGAGGGCTTATCATTTTCAAGCCACAAACAAGGGGTGAATTTCTATGGAGAATGGTTTTGTTTGTTCATGGCCACTACGATGGATGGAAAAGGAACTTTGTGAAGTCCTTTAAGGCATGAATCATGAAAATGTCAAAAAATGTTACAGGTATAATCTAATGGTTATAGGCAGTTATAGAATGATAACTGATTCTTGATCAAGGATATGAAAGGTTGGGAAGCTGAAGTATTTGAGTTATACATGTATAAAGGGGATATGAAGAGAAAAATGTAGGGTGAGCCGTTCAGAGGAGCTATTGAAATATGTAACTACAGAAGAATGAACAGAATAAGTGATAGAGAGAAGAGCAGAGACTAAGCATGCACAGACCAAAGGACATATAATGAAAGAACCAGAAAATGTGTAGTAGAGGTAGAACTAATGAGGAATAGATATATAGAAAACCATAAGCAAAATGAAATCAGAGAAGAATAACATAATAGAGAAGGTGAAAAGACAGAAGTGGAATGAAAGCATAACAGAAGAAAAGAATAGAGATGAAGTGGTAAGCACTGTTATATCTATATCATAGTATTATATTGATTCAAAGTAATTCTAGAAAAATAGGGTGGTAGGGTGGTGCTAGGTAGGACTTTTGTCCTCAAGATTCAGTGGGTGCTGAAGAAATTTGAGAGTTGGTGCTCTCTACAAGTTGGTGCTTGTAATTCAGAGGTTGTAGCCTCATTTGAGTAGGAGCTCAAAGAAATAGAAGATGTACAAAAGTTGAAGCTTACTTGACATCCTAAGAAGAATAGGTTTTCCCCTTTATGGGTTTCATCATGAAATTTGTGTCTCTATGTATTTTTTTGTGATTGAATGATGATGGTTTGCTTTACATATTAAATATGCTGCAATGGAGTTTCTCCTAGTAAAGAATGAATATAGAATTTCTGATAAGATATTGATTGTCATAAAACTTCAAGGATAAAATTTTTAAAATTGTTTAAGATTGTTTAAGCACATAAATTAATTCATTCACCCCCCCCCCCTCTCAGTTAATTGAATACTTTCATCATTGAGATAGTTTCAAATTGAGAACTAACAACAAGATAGGATTACACCTAGGGGTTTCCTACTTTTGAAACTATATTATATTGAATTGAGGGTGAATGATTGGTTGGAAGAGTGCAATTACACTCACCAACAATATATTTTATTCATCCCCTCCTTCTAGCGTCATTTGTTGATAGGAAGAATTGACCTATCACCAACATAAAAGAAGCAACCTACTCCAAGGGTCTCGAATTGACTCCTATTCATTTTGAATAACTACTTTTGATGGGAATATGTGTCTCATTTCCATTAATGATATTTCTCTCTAATGAGAGGCTTTATTTTTAGTTTAAATCTAATTCCCTAACATGCAATATTGATCTAAATGTAATGTTATAATCTAAATGCAATGAAAATTAATCTAAAAAAGAATACAATCTAATATATATCATCTTATCTCAATCAAGATTTTGGTAAATTTAAAATCAAATCAATTTGCATTCAAATATGAATTATGAAGTAACTAGATTTAAAACTAAGTCTAAAAACTTACTTACAACACATTATATATAGTCATCCACACTTAAATAATTATTAAAATAAATTACCAATTCATTGCAAAGTTATGATTAACGAACTATTTAAAACAATCAAAATATTTAATCAATATATCATTCATAAACTTGAAAGAATTTGAATACATACAATAATCAAAATATGAAATAAAAGAAGTCAAAATATGAAATTGAAATAACAATTCATCTTATTCATATGAATAAAAGTTTCAAAAATAGTTTTAGTAGCTCCAGAAAAGAGTTTAGATAATGTTGGAAATACTTTGTAAATTGATCATGACTTCTTTATCTCTCTCAATCCGGCATCCATCAATCCATTGTCATTATTGAAAACTCCTATGTGTACAAAATAATACCTAAGACCAATTCCAAAATATATTGGATTATTTAACTCACTCATACATAAAAATAGGTCCAAAATTTATTTGCTACGAGATCCAATAATTCATGGATAACCAAAAATGGCTACTTGTCATCCAAAAAATGAAGAGACTCATAAAAAAATGCACAAAAGTCTCTATGTGTTATTATACTTCAATTACATTGACTCGGTAATAATTGAGCTTACAATATTTGTCCATAAGTTCACAAACTAATAACAACTTCATTTGCTACTTGATGGTGATTTACCAAATTGTTGGCACAATATTATTCATTTGCTACTTGATGGTGATTTACCAAATTGTTGGCACAATATTCTTCATTTGCTACTTGATAATGATTTACCAAATTGTTGGCACAATATGCTAGGAGAATAGTCTTCTTATGATGATTTGATTCTTTAAATAATTCAATACAAATCCAAAATATATGTAAAATCATAAGCAGTAGTGACACTTGCTATACAAATGACTTAGTTAAAATGAAATTGAGTTTGAGTAGCTACAAAGTCTATGATTATGTAGCTACTCTATAAAAAGCTAATTAAATCAAAATTAAAATGAGAAGGTGGAGATATGATAAAAATAAATCATTTACCTTGGAAATGAGTATTAGAACAAAAAAGGAAACGAGTATTATTTCAAAATTCTCCTCATATATTCATCAAAATTACAAAATTCCTAATCCCTAGCTCTTAAACTAACTGGCTGACATCAATCATTATATTCAAGCATGTATGAGAGGGTGGTATTTTTCTCCTAGCTTCATTCAATTTTGATCTCAATTTCTCTAGCTTCATTTTATTCTTTATATTCTGAATATACCACTTGCGGTCCTTCTTTATCAACAGTCACTTTTAGGCTTTAAACCTATCCTTGTGTTTTTGTACCTCAGTGAAATTATCCTTTAATATCTAATTTTCTATTTTGATGTAGTTGTTAATAAATTCAAGTTATTTTACTTCACACTCCAACCAACTGATATTATTTTCTTGTTTTTCTCTAAAGATGGCATGGGTTCTTCTCAAACTCAAGAACTCTGTAAGAATGAGTTCACAAAGGATAACAAGAACATGGAACGAGATAATAATATCAATTTTTTAATGCATGGAGATCCCTTGAAGCATCAGGTGCAAAAGCATACAAGACTTTCAAATGACACCATTAAGCAGTTCTGCCAAATTATTAAGTTTCAAATTGACCCGCATTATGTTCTGATACAACCATGACAAGACCCTCAACACCAATGGTTTGCGACACAGTTTTTATTAATTGAAGAAGAAGTGGAATCCATTTTCCAAGAATGGATGAAAAAATTGTGTGTCCCTATTCTAGATGACAAAATAGTAGATGAATACCTAGACCAAGACATCCCACCATCGTAGCAACAAAAAGATCAAGAAGAGTACCCGCAAGCAGATGTGCAAAATCCCAATCCAGCCCAGAGTGTCTCGAGCTCAAATCCCAAGGATCCAACCATGGGAGGTAATAGGAAACAAGAAGAAATAGAGCAGGGGGAATATAGATGAAAGAAAATAAAGGCCGACAAAACCAACAAAACCAATAGCATTGATGGGGAATGCTTTACGTTGTTAGTTGAAGAATTGGAAGAATTCGCGAAGACAAGTTTTTCAGAATATAGATAAGCGACAAATAAACCTAACAAGTAGTATTACTGATCTACTGAAAGTACTGTGCACAGTTTTTGAAGAGATTAAAATTACAGTAAATTATACACCTCAAAGACCTTATTTGCAATATGTACCTGGCCCTTACCAAGAGCAGCAACCTGAGATTCCAATGTTGGTTCCACTAATCAGAGTGCAAGTGTCAAGAGAAGTACTTGATCTGGGAACCCCATTATTCAATGATGTGGCCAAAAGACTAGGGTATATAACAATATACTTTTCGTAGATGTGCATGACTAAGGTATATTCAGTACAAAATGTCGCAGTCACAAAAATGAAAGTAAGAGAAGTTACCTTAATTAAGCAGATGAAGATAACAAACAAAAGTGTTAATAAAATGAAGAAAATAATACGGGCTATAGAGAAAAAAGAAAAAACATGGGAATAGAACAAGATTAGCCTCAACAAGGTTGTAACTCTTTCATACACAAAATTCATTGACATAGGAATTATAGAAGGCATGTTTACGGAGTCCAAGGTCATTCGACTTGGTGAGATAGCAGATGACCTTCAATAAAAGGTCGCATAACTTGAAGCACAAATAAAACCAAGCACACCCCCACAGGTGTTGGAGGAGTGACGAAAAGCAACCACCAAAGCTGTGAAGAAGATATAAGAGGAAGAAGCATTATGTACTAAGGTTGTCGACTAAGTCTCTCATGCTTGGGAAGCATTGATAAATGAGGGAGAATTAGAGAAACTTGTAGAGGAGTTGTGCACAGTTGAGGAAAATATGAACCAAATAAAGAATGCAATGAAAAAACTTACCTTAGCAGAAACAATGGCGAATGTCACAGAAATGAAGAAATTGTAGTAGTAGGTTAAAGTGTTCTGAACACAACAATAGGAAAGAAATGAAAAATTCATAGAATTGGATAATAAAGATAAAATAATTACATGAACTATTCATCCTATACATCAAAATATGTGCCAAGCAACAGAATCAGTAGAAAAGGTAATGCTAGAACCTATCAATTCCAACCTTGTGGATAAGTTGAAGAAAATGAAGAATATGTGCGATAGGAAGCACAGAAAGTAGTAAAAATATTGAAATATTTTCAAGGTAAAGTCAGCATAAGTCAAGAAATGGAATAATAGCTTCATGTGGCTCAAGACAAGCCACATGTGAGTCTTGGGGGGCCTATTGGGCCTACCGAAATATAGGAAGAATTCAATTAGAATTCTACCCAAGTATGAAAAGAGTCAGGTCACGAGAAGGAAAAAGGAGTTGCAACATAAGTAGTCACGGAAGGAAGGACAAGGTAGAAGAATTAGTAAGGGATAAAATGCAACATCGGAGGAACAGAAGAAGACAAATAATAAATAGCTCAGGAAAGAATCAGTTAAAGAGGAATTTGAAATAGTAGAATAAGAGATTTTGCAACAGAATAGAAGCCATGATACAAGGAAAGGATGTGAAAAGGAAATATGTGATAGAATAAACCATGTTAGAAGGCGTGCAGTGGTGCAATGACTGGAAAGCAACAGTTTACAAAGGTCATCGATACGAGGTCTATTAGAGTTGGAGGAAGCCATGCGTATGAAATCATCTTATTAAACAGGGTGATTAGTGTCTACTGACATGTGTCGATAGAATAGGAAAGAAGGTTTGTTGGCTAAATATATGAAGTCACCCGAGAGAAACATGTAAGAGTCCATAAAAGGAGGAACCCAAGCTATATGTGGGTTATCTCTTGTTCAATTATATCTCAGGCATGTGTGAGGTTCTATAACTTGGGTTGTTTGTTAGTTTTATAAGTGTGTTGAGTCATAGAGAGGATTCGATGTCATGTCCACACCCCTCTACATCAACATATAAGGGAGGGATGTGGCTTCAACTTATTTCTCTGATACCACGATGTCCATGTACCTAGTTCCGATACACCTCACTAATATGCACAATAATTTAAAACTTATTAGTTCTTTCTCTTTCCAAACAATCATGGGTCATGTTCATCGTTTAACATTCACTCTTAGACATAAAAAGCACTATAATATTCATTTTGCAGCTTACAAATCCACTCTGCAACCAAAACAGTTGTTTCTTCACTGAAACCGACTTTTTTGACTTCCACCTTCCATCCTTCCACCTTTTTCCTTCCAAAATGAAGCTTGCAGCAGTCGAAACTATGCAAAACACTATTGTGATTTCATGCCTTTCCGCCTTCTTCTACGGACTTTGAGAATTAAAAACTTGAAAATATGATGGAATCATTTGACCACTTTCCACCTTCCGCATTTTTCCTTCCTCCCTCCACTATGGACTTTAGGAATTGGAAACTTAAAAATACGATGGATTCATTTGATCACATTTCACCTTCCTCCTTCCACCCACCACCTTCTTCCCTCCATTGCAAAATTCGAGAACTAGAAAATTGAAAATGCGATGAAATCATTTGACCACCTTCCTCCTTCCATATTTCACCTTCCTCCCTTCGCTGCGAACTTTGGATCACGAAAAATCAACAATATCTTACCTTTATCCTTTCATTTCCCACTTTACGTCTCCTTCCTTCTGGGTTTCGCAGCAGACTCTGGGGTGCAGAAAAACAAATTTTACCTTCGAATTTTTTGGCCTTTTTTCACTTTCGTGTCCTGCCTTCCATAAGCTGATCCTGAGGTGTGAAAAACCAAATTTTTTCCGTATTTCCACTTTTCTTTTCCACCTCCTTCCTTCCGCCTTCCATAGGTGGATTCCAGGGTGTAGAAACACTTAATTCAGATGCATTCTGACTCTGTAACTAGGCATATAGCCTCCATGAACTTAAGCAAAATGAATTTGAATGAAAAACATATGCAACTATAAAATGTAGGGAAATTTAATCAAAAGTAAACCAGGGATAATTTTAGGGGCGAAATTTATCCCATGGACTATTTTTAAGGGTTTTTTATCCAAAAAAAGATTCACCATTTTGCATTTTTTGAAGCCCTTTTCCGCCCAATTTTGATGGGGTAAACGTTTTTCACCCTAAAAATTGCCAAATTATTATATAAACGATATAAAATACTTGGAAATTAAAATAGTTTTTGAAAAATATTGCCAAACATTTTATAGGTTAAGTTTTAAGAATTGGTAAGATTCACCAACATTTATATGCTTTTAAATAAGTATGGTTCCTTAAAATCATCCCTGCAGTAAACTCTACTTAAATCATCAATAAGCATTCAACATAATTTGTACATTCATAAGAAAATATATTTCAGAAATAACATAACAGAGAATACTTATCTTGAAGATGAAGTTGTCCTACAACTAGCTATGTCATTGAAACATTCCACCAAACCATAGGCTAGTTGTGCTCATCAATCTCCCAACACAACTGTCACCCCCGAGCTGGGCATTATTTCCACAAGGAACTAGGGAACAACAGGCTCACACATAGTCAAGACAACATACAGTTGGGTTTATCATACTATCCAGCCAAGCCAATACAATATTGGGTTTATGAGGCTATAGGAAACTAAGCCAAATACATTGTAGGGTTTATCATACTACTAAGCCAAGATAGCTAAGAGTTGGGTTTATCATACTGTAAACAGTCAATCCAACATTCACATTAAGGACCAACCAAGCCAACTAACTAATGGGTTTATAAGGCCACTCAAACAAGCCATCCCACTTATGGGTTTATTAGGATTCTTAGCCAAGCCAGCTAATAGTTGGGTTTATCAGGTTGTCTAGACAAGGATTACATATGGCTAAAATGGACAACAAGACATAGCCAAGCCAACACACCTTTGGGTTTATCAAGTGACTCAACCAAGCTAATATATGATTGGGTTTATCATGCTATTCATCCAAGCCAATATCCAATTGGGGTTATCAGGTAGTTAGCTAAACCAATCTACCTTTGGGTTTATCAGGATGCTAAGGCAGTGGAAAGGAAGAATGGATAATCTAGTGGCTCATTCAAGAGATAAGTGTTACCATCCGGTAATTTATCTATGGTTGTGATAGGAGAATCACTGGGGTAACCATTTCCAACAAATCCTTAGACTGTACTCTATCCTATACCGTTAGAGAGGGCTCTCTCTTTGTCATAGGGTCATTCACATATACATTTATCTTTAAACAAGCATTCAGAAGGCTAGATTTCTTGGGGGGTTGTTTTGTATTTAAAGAGAGTAAGAAAAACATATATTAAATACCATTGGGAAATGGAGTCAAAACCTAAAACAGCCAAGGGCTTACATCATAATGACTATTGATAACATTCATAATCTGAGGCAAAGTAAGTGTTAATGTTCAACAAAATATCTTTGAGAGATGGAGAGGGGAATGAGAAGAATCCCAATGAGACAGGAGGAACCTATCTGTGGATGAATCTCCTGAAACACCTTTAGTAGAAGCAACAATAAAGGATGATAACTGAAATGGGGCATCTAACAGAGGATGAATTCCAAGACATGTACTATAAACAAAAACAAATGCATTATCTGATGCAAGGAGCGCTTAATAGAGAACGAATTCCTTGCACGTAAATAGAAACACATTATAAGAAACTATGCAAACATAAAAATGAAGCATACATGGGAACACATACTGTACACTAAACACCATGACGAATCTCAGACACTGTTGAAATGGTTTACATTAATACTTCCTAGAATTTGCAGAGCTACAAAACCAAGCACATATGCTTCAAAATGTGAATGTCAAACCCCTTGTTCCTCTTTAGAGGCTATATTTATAGTGTCATCGGATCCCAAGACCAACCTTGAAACAAATACAAATTCAGTTCTAATACAAGAATAAAACCCGCACACCTAAAATCCTAACAAATTATGATCTGGCAGATTCGCCATGATTCACCAAACAAATCATAAAAGCACTCTGGGATGCATGTGGTGGATCAAAAAAGAAAATTTGACACATGGGAATCATGCCTGCTTGATGAAAATGACTAGTCAGAGGATCTCTAGATGGCTTGCAATATTTTCCTTCATCCTTTATCTTACACCTGCAAAATTGCTCTTTAACTATTTATTTTCGCAAGATTCATCTTGCACGGTTGATCTGGGATCAAAGTGGTTGAAAGTGGATCACGGAAAGTGGGATTCTAGATTTATCAAGGCTCGATTTTTATCTTTCTGATACCTCCTTGTCCTTTCCACCGTTTAGCTTTCCACAACATTTATTTCCATTGGATTCATCCCCAACCATTAATTTGAGATCAAGCTCCAAGATTTGGAAATAAGAACTCAGGACTTTTGCTTTTACGATGCTACATTTTTATTTTTGTGATATTTGCCTTACCGCTCCCTTCTAATCCATTGATCTTCGGAAAACACTCTTCAATCCGTTGATTTGAGATCAAGATGTGGTTGGCGGAAAGCAGATTTCAGGACTTCTTCTTTTACGATGCTACATTTTTATGTTTCTGCTTTCCTCCTTTCTGCTCCCTTTTGAGCCATTGATCTTTAGCAAACACTCTCCAAGTTGTTGATCTAATATTAAGCTACAGGCCATGAAAAGTAGAAGGCGGGATTATGACTTTTAATAACAAGAATTTATATTTCTGATTTCCTCTTTTCTGCTCCCTTTTGGACCATTGATCTTCTGCGGAAGCTTTCTAGACCATCAATTTTGTGGATTGTGAAAAGTGGGATTTCAACTTTTTTTGCAACCAGAGTCTGTATTTATTTTTTCTATCTTTCTCCTTTCTGCTCCTCTCTAAGGTGGTGATCTTTAGCAAAAAGTTTATGGACCATTGAACTAAGATCAAACTATGGGTTGTAGAAAGGGGAAGGCGAGATTTCAACTTTTCACAACCCAAATTTCATATTTCGATTTTCCTCGTTTCTGCTCCCTTTCGGGCCACTGATCTTCAACAGAAGCTTTCCAGACCGTTGATATTGTGGATCTTGAAAAGAGGGATTTCAACTTTCCATGACCAAATTTTTCTATCTTCTACTTTTCACTTTTTTCCTTTCCGCAAAAATAGCAGAAAGCGGAATGCGGAAGTACAAACTTTATAACCAAATTTTGGCCCTTTATGCTTCCGCATTTTTGCTTCTCAGTTTCTCTTGGACCGTTTATTATCCCGTATTCATCCTTGATCATTGGATATTGAACTCTATAAAGAAGAATTTGGGTTTACCAATTTTCACAACCAAATCTTTCCCTTTTCCTCTTTTCTGCTCCTGATTTTTCCTTGGTGAAAATGATTTTCAGCCTTTGATCTTCTGCAGTGTGCATCAAGACCTTCCATTCTATTCCGGTTTTAACCTTGATCATAATTTTCATATCAAGCTCATTTCCAAGGTCGCTGCTAAGGAGTTTTTCACTATTTTCTTCACCTTTGACCAGGAACGGATCCTTCAAAACCTGCATCAACACTCAGTTAGGTTATTCGACACAGGAATTTTTTGACCTTACCCATCATTTTCATTGGCTTATCCTTTTGGAGAGGAATTAGTGTGGATTCATTAGTAAAAATATTTAAATTTTAGCACAAGTGCTAACAGTGACTCCAACTAGGGGATGATATCCTCCCTGTGAGGTAGCAAAGAACCCTGTACACCAAGTTCCTACTCCATTGGGCCCTTTGTACCTACAAAAACCCCAACTAACTGCATCACTCTGCGCTATCCTGAAGTTCCATCGCCTCAAAATTTGTTCTAGTGTCTGTAACTTCAAATTTGCATAAAAGAAAACCAAATGATGGCTCCTCTTATGGACCTTACTTTTTTTACCTTGGGATTTAATTTTGTCAGAGAGCCATCCACACACGCAATGTTAAAAATAAATGGTATATACATTGGCATGGGAACTGAACTTACTTTTAGAAATTAGTGCTTGAGGAGCCTACCATTTACAGGAGCTCTGGATACCAGACCAGCCTCCATCTCCTCCATTATCTAGGAATTATTTCCTCTAAAAGTTGAAATATTGTAAGGTCCCTTCCACAGGTAATCAAACTTACCATGCTTCCATTTCTCTTCATGTGGTGCATCCCATATAAAAACTACATCTCCCATCTAGAAATCATCAGGATTTATCCTCCTGTCAAAGATTTCTTTCATTTTCTCCTAAAATATTTGATTTCTATCAAATAGTTGCTCCCTTTGTTACTCCAGTTCAATCAATTGATACATCCTCCTCTAATTTGGATAGGTTTCAGTTTCTTCTTCCTGTAGCAGTCTCATTACTAGAAAACTCAGGGAACTAGGAAAAATTACCTCATATCCATAAACCAGTTGGAGTGGTGAAGTGCCAATAGACTTCTTTACATTGATTCTATCATCCCACAAATCATGAGTCAATTTTGTGTTCTAGGCCTTCTTGTTGTCATGCAACATCTTTTTGATGATCTTAATCGGTATTTTATTTGAATATTCTGCCAATCGATTTCCTTATGGATAGTAGGTTGTGGAATGCCCTAATTGTATGTGATATTTGAAACAAAAATCAACCATGTTCTTTGACTTGAATGCAATAGAATTGTCAGTGATCATATTTCTAGAAACCTCAAACCTTGAAAAAATGTGCTCTTTTAGAAACTACATAATTTATGTCTTAGTGGTTTGTCTTATGGGGATGGATTCGATCCATTTAGTGAAATAGTCAGTGGAAGTGAGGATCCACTTGTGTTGTCTGAGGAAGATGGATTTATTTCTCCAATGAAATCTAGCCCCCATTGCTGGAAAGGGGCTTCAACCCATATGGGTTTCAAAGGAACTGGAAACAAATTCCTTCTTCCTTAAAAAACATGAAACTTGTGGTAGAAATCCACCTCTTTGTGGGTATAATAAAAGATAGTGGGCCAATAAAATCCTTCCCTCATATTCTTGTTCATAGTGGCCTTCCAATAATGATGACCTCCACATTCTCCTACATGAAATTGTTTAATGAGCTTCTTGGCCTCCTTCTCATTCACACTGTTTAGAAACACCCCTCCTGGTTCTTTCCAATACAATTTTCCATTTAAGATGCAAAACCTTCATGCTTTCTGCTTCATAAATCTGGCCCTCATTCTGTCCATACCCTGTGGAGCTTGCAGATGTCATAATGCAAAGATGATGTCAGTGTACCATGGGGATGATATGAAATGCTCAACTACTTGGGGATATGACTTTCCCTTAGTATTTTTCTCTTCTACTGACAAATCATCATTCATGTGTAGGCTAAGAGAATCACAGTTAGAATGTGCCATGATTTTGGCTAGTCCTTGGCCTTTAATCAACTTGGTGGGATTCATCTCCAAGTCATATTCAAGTAGGACTGATATCCATTTTCCCCTCCTACCTCCAGGATCTACTTGGGTTAGGATATCCTTCACAACACTAGTGGGAACATGGGAAATAATGTGAGAATGCATGATGTACACCCAGAAATCCTTCAAGGACTGAACCAGAGCACAAGCCTGCTTATCTAGGATGGTGTATTTCATAGGAGCATCCCTCAGGGTTTTGCTGTAAAAAGAAATGGGTTGCTCATCTCCCTCATGATTCTTCTGTAATAATACCCCATCCATTGTATGCTCTAAAGAAAATGAGAATATGAGAAAATATTTGTAGAAATCAGGGCTTTCCAGCACAGGGAATTCAGAAATGGCCTTCTTTATATATTCAAAGAATTGTTTTTCTTTAGGTCTCCACTTGATCACTTTGTCCTTTCCTAGCATGTTCGTTATATACCTTACTTTTTCAGCAAAGGAAGCAATGAACCTTCTCAGAAAATTCACTTTCCCCAGAAAGGACTAGACCTCCACCTTATTCTAAGGGAGTTCAATTTTAAGTATTTCCTTAACTCTCTTCGGGTCTATTTTGATACCTTAATGAGAAATTATGTGCCCCAGTATCTTCCCTTCCTTCATAAAAAAGAATGACTTCTTTGGAGTCAAAGAGATGTCTAATTTTATGCACTTTCTGAACAGCCTCAGCAGGTGTGCAACATGTTCCTCATCACACTGTGAAAATAAAGTGATGTCATCTAAATAGATGACCAAAATATTATCATTTTCATCAGCAAAATCTATGTCCATGGCCCGCTGGAAGGTTTCCCCTACATTCATGAGTCCAAATGGCATTTTTTCATACATGAAAGTGCCCCAGGGTGTGGTGAAAGTCGTCTTCTCCTGGTGTTCTTGGTGCACCATGATCTGATTGTATCCTGAGAATTCGTCCAAGGTGGATATCCTTCACGAGCCTACTACTTTCTACAAAATGTGGTCCATCTTAGAGAGAGGATAATGATCCTTTAAATAAACTCTGTTGATATTTTTTAAGTCAATGCATATCCTTATCTCTCCATTATTCTTCATCACTGGGACCAAATTGGCCACCCATCTTGAGAATCTGATTACCACAATGATTTTGGCCTCAAATAGTTTCTTGATCTCCTTTTCCACCAGTGGTAGTAGCTTAGGGTTCATTCTTAATATATTTTTTTTGAAAGGATTCTCATTTTTTTTTGGTATATCATGCTGGATGATACTGGTATCATAATCCTTGACATCACTGTAGCTCCAAGAAAAAACATCTAAGTATTCTTTCATTAATGAGATGTATGTGTGCTTGGCCTCGGGTGAGAGTGTTCTTGAGATATTGATGACTTTTGGATCATCTTTTGTCCCAATATTCACATCTTTTGCATCCTCACAACTTGTGACAAGATGAGGCTCCTTAGCAACATCATTTGGGTCAAAGAGATTTTCTAAAGGAACCAAACCTATGGGGATAGAGTTACCTTTGACTTGGAGGATTTCTTTGCCACAGAGAGTGTTTAGGTGCATTTGTTGTCCCTCATCCTCCTACAACTATGGCCCACAAGCTTCATCAATTTCACCGCCATTAGCAGATTCAACAGGAATACCATCCTCATCTTGTGGAATTTCATTGGGAGCAGCAATCTAGCTTTACAAGAATTCCTGAGCAGAAGCAGTATCCTCTAGAAGCCCATTATCTTCATTAATATTCAATCCATCAAACTCCATAGTGAGAGAAAGGAATTAATTTATTTTTTTGTCATCTTCAAATACTTTCCAACTTTTAACATTATTTGGGACAGAGGGTCTGTTCCTAAATTCAACCTCATATTTTCCATTTGGGTGCATGGGAAACTTGAAGACAATAGAAAAATTGTCCAAGGAATCAGATATACAATTTTGTAATATCAGAATCAGATTAAAATTGCATGCTTCACAACATTCTATCAGGTCTTGGGAAACATTTCGGTAGCTTCTCATCCTGGGATGTCTAGCCTAATACTCACCCGTCATTTTTTTAATTACTCGCTTAGAATCTCCATGTACCACCACCTGCCTGACTTTGACCTCCTTCAAGATATGAATTGCTATCATCCTATCCTCATACTTTGCCTCATTATTTGTGCAATCGAAGGAAATTTTGTAAGAGTAATTTAGAGCTCTTCCTCTTGGGAGTTTCACCCAAACTCTAGCTCCATCCCCTTCTCTGCATGGTTCCCCATCAAAACTTACATTCCACACTCCCTCAATCTCTTCCTGATGTTAGTTTTTCAACATTAAGCTAGCATTATCAGGATCTTTAAATGAGAGAATAACAAGTACAACAATCAAACACAAGAGACAATGAACACAGTGTTTTTCCTTAGGGAAACCATAAATGGAGAAATCCCCACAACTTCCTCAGAGATAGAATCAACACCAAAACAGTAAAATACCAAAATAGTAAGTGATCTCCCAACAACAGTAATCTTCTTCTTGTCTAGCCCCAGTTTATTCTCCTTCCTCAACTATGCGCTACACTTGAGTGTGTATGAGTTGTGTGATAAATAAAGACTCCATTTCTCTATTTATACTAATCCCAACATGACTAAAATCTTACCAAGGCCGACCTCTACTAGGAGAGTCTAATAACCCTAGTGCCCCGGAACTGTGGGTACTTTAACCCTTAGACAATCAAAGGGTTACCCACAATGACTTGACATGACTTGTTTACATTATTGATCCTCATGATTGGAACATCGAGGCATGACAAAATGACTCAATTACATTATAGATACATCCCGAAATAAACATCGGGTTACAATACATAAGATACATAGATGAACACATTCCGAAGTCACAAATACATCAACACTCCCTCTTAACTAGGAAGGTATTCTTTCAACACAATTTTCAGTACTGTTCTTCTTCTCTGTATCAATTGTATCATCTCATCATCTGCATCTCAAGTCTTTTGATTCTTCAAGTCATGTTCGTCTTCAAATCATCTTTATCTTTAAGTCATCTTCATCTTCGAATCTGGATCATCTCTCGATCTGGATCATCATGGGACATCATCACTCGATCTGGATCATCATGGGACATCATCATTGGATCTGGATCATCATCACTGGATCTGGATCATCACTCGAACTGGATCATCATCACTGAATCTAGATCATTACTTGATCTGGATCATCACTGGGCATCATCAGTGGATCTGGATCATCACTCGATCTGGATCATCACTAGTGCTATCTCATGATTCTTCTCATCATAGGAAGTTCTACAAAGCTAGCCCTTTTTCATGCTGGTTGTAGGACTAGCCCCCATGTAGGTCTTCTTCAGCACTTATATCTAACCTACTTGTCAGAAAGGTACAGTACTCACATCCATCCATGCTGGAACACATCCTGCTCACAATGATGGAAGATTTCCTCACTTTCATCTAAGATAGAACCACATCCTGCTCACAATGATGGAAGAACTTTGTTCTTACACCCAGGACAGAACCACATCCTGCTCACAATGATGAAAGACTCTCCTCTAGGCTAGAGCACATCCTGCTCACAACGATGAAATATTTCTACACTTACATTCATCCAGGTGGGAACACATCCTACTCACAATGATGAAAAGGCTCTGCACTTACATCCATCAAGGCGGGAACACATCCTGCTCACAATGATGGAAGGGCTCTACACTTACATCCATCCAGGAAGGAACACATCCTGATCACAATGATGGAAGGGCTCTACACTCACATATGTTCTTGTAGGAACCAATCCTATAGTCATATCAGAATGGCCCTAGTCCTCCTCGACTGAGCTACCTGGTAACTGACCAATGGCCAACACTCACATCTGACATGGAAGGAACTTAATCCTTTAGCCATGACAGAATGGTTCATCCCTTACATCTGATCAAGTGGGAACACATCCCTCTATCACATTAGAATGTATTCTCAGTCCTAGACTGAGTTTTCTTGGTACCTCACTAGGTAGCTCCATTCAAAGAATGGAAATTTCCCTTACATCTGTCCTACTCAATAGAATGGCCAGCACTCATATCTGACATTTAAGGAAGCAATCCTCTCACCATGACAGAATGTCTCATCCCTTATATCTAACCTACTCGTCAAAAATGGTTATG
>LPNX010448591.1:122259-135812 GCA_001517045.1 Pseudotsuga menziesii | reverse complement strand
TAGAGTCTCAAGCAATCAAAACAGGCTATAAAGATATGCTTTCCCGAAGAAAGCTGATGAACAGTTACTTGGCGTCCTTGAGGGGTTCTTAGGCACAAGTGAAGGAATCACCCAAACGCCCTCCTACACTTTCCACAAGGGTTACCTTCCAAGTCCGTTCAAGGTGAACCAAAAATAACCTTCCGGTTTACCTGGGTATGAGCCCTAAAAAGACAAGAGACTAAGGCTACCTTGACAATACCTACTGTCTGGGGGGACAGTCGTCAGCCGAACTCGTACGCATGGGCAGGGTAGCTGAGCCCGAAACTTTGTCTAGGACAGAATCCCCAGATGCGTAAAAGTCCTAGGTTACGTTTTGACAAGGATTCGGGGGGTTATCCCCTCTGTCCAGGCCTCCACGCAGCCTAGTGCTTAACTCCCGTTTGAGAGGAGCTTCCCAGATACAGTGGTAGAAACAAGGATTTACCTAATGAATGGTCCACTACGTTTGAGTTTATAATTTGTGGGAAGTTTACACTCCCTATCCCACAAATCTAGCCTAAGCTAGTAGGTGAAAGGCCCTAAAAATAAAAACTTACTAATAAATTTTAAATTTATGCGTTAATTTTAAGGGTTGTTCTTTACTCAAAGGAAGTGGAAGTGATGGACTGTATGGTGTTTTGACTCAGCAGAAAATAAATGAAAGTAAAAGTGCATTTAAAGCAAACTAACAATATAAATAAAACTTCTTTTCATTTTTTCAAATATGTAGTGATGAATTAACAGCACTTAATAAGAGAAACTAGCCTATGTTTTTGTATTTTTCTGAGATAATATTTTTTAAACTGAAACAAACACTACTTTATGCAAAAATTACAATGCAAAAGATTAACTATGTTTTGTTTTTCACTTTTAAAAAATGCTCAAAAAAAGTACTATGCACCTACAATGCATTGCTTGAGTAAACTTGATATTTATGGACTGTATAAAAACTACAAACTGAAGTAAACAGACAAACAGGACCAAAAGACCAGCAAGAAAAGCAGGCTAGGACCCAAGCTTGGGTGCAAGCATTGACACAAAATCAATGTAGACTTTCAACAGGAAAGTGCAAACCAATAACTGACAAAAAGCAGACTGGAAAGACAGATTCTAAGACCCTGATCATTGATCTAGACTCAGACACTCTCACCACCAACCCAAATAGGCCAAAAACTTCAAGATGCAAACAGTAAATAAAACAAGTAAAAAAGGACTCAAGGGATTTCAAAAGCACTAATATGTGATCACCTGAGACATTCAAACAACTCTACAACACTCTTAAAGAAAATCTTCTCAGAAAATAGGACTTGTAACAGGAAAAAGACCAAGCAAACTTTCACACAAAAATCCCAGTTTCCAGGAGTACTCGCGACTGTCAAGCAATTCAAGTCGCGAATGATTCGCGACTGTTCAGTGGAACAACCCGCGAATGCAACTCAATATTCGTGACTGTCCAGAAGGACAACCCGTGAATGGGTATAAAAATTTCTCAAAAATAGAGAAAAAAGACCCAGACTTTCAAATGCTGAAGTAATTAAGAATCAGGATAAAAATCACAGGCAGACTTCAAGCAAACACTGGTCAGGAAATAGAAAAAGACCTAAAGCAGACTAGGCTTCCCCAGCGGAGTCGCCAGTTCTGTTGTACAGGATAATTCACCTAATAACCTAGGTCTGGGGGGTTACCAACATACTCATAACTTGCAGATAGTTTGACTCTAAAAGCACAGAATAGGAAATAGGAAAGTATAAGGACTCACTTGTATTAAATGAAGGTTGATCCTTGCTATCTTCTCCCTCTCTGATCTACTTCCAAAGTCTCCAGGATAGTTCCTCTTTTACCTTTTAATAAACACTCTTCCAGATACAAGATGATTCATATATATAGATGTAGGTTAGGCAAATCATATATTATATTGAAATGTAAACATTTACCAATCCACAAGATATGAAACACATATGGAAGAAGTAATATCTTTATTAACAATAATAGAAAGAGTTTAGGTTACAACCCAATGTCTGAACAAGGACTCCTCTGTCACCAAAGGACTCTGAGTTTCTCTGCTCCAAAGATTTCTGTATACAATCCACCAGCATAACTTTGCTCTCCAAGTATGATCTCAACAGCCTCCCCAAGGCCTCTATTTATATGGATGAAATGAGGCAGTTCTCGAAGGTTAGGGAGGTTGTGGCAGTTAAGAAGATCAAGTTAAATGAGTAAACTAATCTTCCATTAGTGCATGGTTTTATGTTTTAATGTTGAGGAAACCATTCGCGGGTCTGTAGTAGAGCAACCCGCGAATGATTCGCGACTATATAGAAGAGCAACCC
Source organism: Pseudotsuga menziesii (assembly GCA_001517045.1). Classification (NCBI taxonomy): domain Eukaryota; kingdom Viridiplantae; phylum Streptophyta; class Pinopsida; order Pinales; family Pinaceae; genus Pseudotsuga; species Pseudotsuga menziesii. The sequence goes on along the minus strand of LPNX010448591.1, from coordinate 133,461 downwards.
ACGAATATAGGGATTCGCGACTTGCTGTGTAGGAGACTCGCAAATGATGTGTGAGTTGTCAATATAGAGAGTCACGAATACAACTCAACATGGCAAAATTGGCAAAGTAACCAGCTGGGTGTATAGGGAATGTACTTCATCATAAGCCAAGGTATAGTGAATATGGGAAACCTCAATCCATAAGTGTCCTTTTGTGTGCCGACATGAGGGATATCAGCACTCGGATGGAGAGGTGTCATTCAGGTGTATAATAGAATGCATACATCAGAGTGGATGATTTCTAGGATTCCTTTGGATTTGATTTCACGGCTAGGAAATGTCTTCCTTGTATTATTTCCTTTCGCACATCCTTTGCATATCCCATCATGTTTTGCTTGGAATTCTGGAAGACCTTCAACAACTTTTCGTACAATAGGTAGTTCTCTGTAATGCACATGTGCAAGCCTTCTATTCCAAAGCTCATTTGGCTCTACTGTGTCATGGGTCAAGGCTTGTTTTGGATGGACCTTCAATTTGTACAAACCTCCTTCTTGTTCTCCAATCACCACTGCATCATCGATAGTCTTACCTCTTGGCCACATGATGACTTGACCATCTATGATTGCAACCCTCATTCCTTTTGCATCCAATGTTGATATGGAGAGAAGGTTCTTCTTGAGTCCTGGCACAAACAATACTTCTTTCATTGTTAGAGACTTTCCAGAGTCTAGTTTATAGGAATATTCCCCACTACCTTTTATTGGATATTGGTAGTCATCTCCTAGTTTCACCTTGTGAGGTGATTCATGTTCTGACAGCCTTACAAAGGATTACTTGAATCCAGTCATATGTTTGGAAGCCCCACTGTCTATAATCCAATAATCACTACCATGAGTAATGTTACCTGTGAGAGTGGAAATCAAAACATATTCATCCTTGCTTGAAGAATATTCAATTTCATATCTAGTTCTTTTCTTGGATGGTTGGTTCATCATCCTCTGCAGCATGAGCATGATGTCTTATTTTGTTCCCCTTATTTTTATGAGAGTGGACCTTGTTCTTAGGACAGTCTTTTTCAAATTGTCCTATTTCATCACATGCATAACATCTTAATCTAGATGGGTCCTTTCTATTGTTATCTCTATGATGAGGATTCTTACCTTTGAAGTGATGAGGTTTTCTTCTGCCTTTCTTAGAGTGAACTGTGAGAGCTTGATCTTCACTTCCCATCTTCTCTTCTCGAGCTGCTATCCATGATTCTTCTTGAGAACATTCTTGCCATAGTCTACTGAATTTGACTAACTTCTTTCTAGCATAGATTCCTTGGATGAAATAATCCCATGACCTAGGAAGGCCAGTCAGTGTTGTCATCACAATCTCTGCATTCTCCACTTCTTCATCTACAGCTTCTAATTTCTCCTTGATCTGAGAAACCCTTGTGAAGTAGGACTGGATAGTCTCCGCATTTTGAAACTTCACATTCTTCAGTTGATTCCTCATAGTCATCTTCCGGTTTATGTTCTTCCCTTCAAACAACTTGGTTAGGGCATTAAACATAGATTTAGGTGTCTTGAGAGAGGACACCTGAGGTATAAGGTGATCCTTGATAGAATCAGCAATGATCCTCTTTTCCAGAACAATCTCCTTCTTATGTAAGTCCTTTGTCTCATCTCCCTTTGGAACTGGAACCTCCTCATGGATGTAGGAGTCTAACTCATTCTCTTGCAGGACCAGGGAGATCCTACACTTCCAGGCTCGGAAGTTATCAGCTCCCTCAATATTTTCATCAAGCTTGGTATGATGAGACATCTTAACTAATAACCTCAAATGGAAATACAAAATATTTTAGATCTTACCAGGTCAAGATCTCGGATCTGAAACTTGAGCTGAAATCCTACAGAGCTGGTTTAGGAGCAAATTAGGGTTTTGCTTTTTCGGAGATCTATCCACCCAAATGTCTTGAAATTTGTCTCTACCTTTTATTTTGGGGAGGATATCAATCCAGGCCCGGGCTCACTGAAAAATTCCTCTTCTGTGAAAATCCCTCATTTTTGGCAGTAGTGTCGGGTCCAAAACTAAAAAACCTCAGAATTCGATTCTGCTTCGACTGAAAGATGCACCCTAAGGAGGAGAATTATTCCACCTTACTTTTGCTGAAAATATATGGAGGAATATCCACAGACTAGGAATCCCTATTTCTCACAATTGCACAGTGTCTTCTTCTCAGGTTAGCTCTGATACCATGTTATTTTTTCAACATTAAGTTAGCATTATTAGGATCTTTAACTGAGAGAATAACAAGTGCAGAAATCAAACACAAGAGACAATGAACACGGTGTTTTTCCTCAGGGAAACCCTAAATGGAGAAAACCCCACAACTTCCTCAGATATAGAATCAGTACCAAAACAGTAAGTGATTTCCCGACAGTAGTAATCTTCTTCTTGTCTAGCCCTAGTGTCTTCTCCTTCCTCAACTATGCGCTACACTTGAGTGTGTATGAGTTGTGTGATAAATAGAGACTCCAGTTCTCTATTCGTACTAATCCCGACATGACTAAAACCCTACCAGGTCCGACCTATACTAGGAGATTCTAATAACCCTAGTTACCCAAAACTGTGGAGACTTTAACCCTTAGACAATCAGAGGGTTACCCACATTGACTTGACATGACTTGTTTACATTATTGATCCTCCCGATTGGAACATAGGGGCATGAAAACATGACTCAATTACATTATAGATACATCCCAGAATAAACATCGGGTTACAATACATAAGATACATAGATAAATACATTCCGAAGTTACAAATACATCAACACATGAGTAAGAACAAAGGCACCATTCTATGAAATGAAACTATCTCTTCCTCCTTCTGTGAAGAAAATAACTGATCCCATCTCAGTGTCCAATGAATAGATGGGGTGGTTGTTTGTCCTCTCAGCATTGGTCACCATGTAAGATGACTTTTTCTCCCTAAATACCCTTCTTTGTGCTCCAAATATAGGGATGGTGGCATAGCACATATCCTTTTGTAGAGAAACTTTGAGTTTGGCTGCCCAAGATCTTGATAAAAACATTCCAAACTTTGGAGGGATGTCATCTACAACTACATCCATGACCAAGGTTTTGGTAGGGATTTGGGCCAAAGATATGACTAGATATTTGATCAATCCTAGGAACTTGAATTTACAAGAATCAAAAGAGAAAAGGTATTTGTATGATCTAGTCACTGACACTCCTAGCTTATCCATGATCACCCAGGGCATCAGATTGTGAGAGGCTCCTGAATCAAGAATGGAATTGTGTAGAATGGAATTATGAATGTTTAGAATGAAATAGAAGGGGGGAACATATTCATTTAAAGACTCTTCTACATAGGGTCCAAATAGGATGGTGGGACTATCATCTTGGAGATTCAAGGAATCTGATATTGCAAAAACTTCTCCTAGAGGCTTCAACACTGTGGAAATTTTGGAATGATATTCAGAATTCCTTAACATTTCAATGAGATGGAAATAGATTTTGATATTTCCAATTTTAGACTCTATACTGAATGAGGTCTACCCCTGATATGACCCCCTTTGATTATCCTCCTTCCTTTCTTTCCCTTTCACTCTATTACATTCTTGGAGTTGTCCTTAGGGGGTGTACTAGTCTTTGGTTTGCTTGTCGAGGATTTGTTTGCTGACTCTTTATTTTATATAACTGGAACATATATATTCCTCAAACCAATATTTCTCTAAATATCCATGACATCAAGTTGATAAACCCTCTGAAAATCCTTTATTTCCCCTGTAGGAAGCTCCTCTGCTTCATGCAAGGAGTCATCATGATATTCTTTGGTCAGAAAGGTGGAGGGTGAGTCAGTTCCCAGCTGATGAATTTCATCCTCAGCTTGATTTTCACAATCCTGCTCCACATAATTTTCCTAAAATGGAGGTCTGATAGGTTGATCAGGAGGATTCCTCTGATTGATCATCCTGTTTTGGAGGATTTGGGGCCTTCTGGCATTCTGGTTTCTGTTTTAGTGCTCCTGATTTTCCTTAGGGGGTGACCTACTATTGACAGACGGTATCTCCATCAATTTCTCAATGGTATTCATCGTTATATCCATCTTGGACTCTTGTGAGTTAGAGGAAGAAGGTTGTTTAGGCTCTTTTCTCTTCTTATATCTCCCTCTTCTCTCCTCTAGTCTCCCTCGTCCCTCTTTTTATTTATAGAAGCAAATAGGTTCACCTCCACCTCTCTGGAATCCTTCATCATATCGGCCAAGGAAGCTAATATTATTTCGCTCGGCAACATGGTGAACTCATTATCAAAGGCTTCAGAATATTGGAGTTGGGAAGAACTAGGGGGGGTTTGAACTAAGCAGGGATGGCATTATATGTATTCATGAATTTGTTAAAAAATTATTGGATATATTCACTCTCCCTCCTCCTCATGGAATGGTACTAGGACATATATTTCTTAGGTTTTTTCTTGTCTTCCCATTTTTCCTTGAAAGAATATTCAAAGGCTTGGTAGTTTAGAACGGAGTGGTCAAGGAGGTTTTTGAACCATTTTCTCACTTCTCCAGCAATACTCTGGGAAAATAGCCTGACCTTAACATAATCATGGTCTACTTCGTCTAGGTCTATCTAGTCTAAAAACCATCCCAAGTGTTGCTCAAGTGAATATCCCCTCTCCCCACTGAATTGTTTGAGATTTTGGGAGTATCCTAGAGGGAGGTCGTGAAGAGAAGTGGGAAGAAGAATAGGGGAAAATCTATTTTCCATCCTTGTGATTACATCAGGGTTTCCAAAGAGGATTACAACCGGTGTAATGAAAACTATTTTTTTTGTGAGGAACTGGAGGAATATGAGGAGTTGTGAGGCTGGAAGATGAAGGATGATTTAGCTTGGAAGTGTAATCAGAAATATTGCACCTTCTATGGATAGAAGCTATTCCTCTGGTCTGAATGGTTCAAATCCAAAACAAATGAGTGAACGACAAAGGATGAATACCTTCCCTGAATGTTGTAAACACCTAGAATACTGCTTTGATCATGAACCTATGTACCTGCAAACATGTCAAACAAACAAGAACATCAAAGCTTGTAGAAAATCATCTACACATCCATACTAGTGACTAAATAATCCAATAACATATACATGCGAGATCAAAACAATAGATATGTGGGACAGAAATTAGCTTTGCATTAAGAATGAATGAAGAATCTTGCAACCATTTCCTTAGTGTTGACAAACTCCTCCACAAGACAAACACGTCATCCCCAAAAGCTCCAACTTGCTCTCTTGTGCTCTCCAATGGATTGGAATAGGTAGTCAATTCAACAGCATAACAATACCATACAGTTCTCCCCCTCAACTATGGATATGATCTTGTATTTATAAGGTTCAATGGATAGGGATAGTTGAGAGAATTGTGGGTGAGGTGGCTCTAAGATCCTACCAAGAGGTATCTCAAATCCAACTAACCCATATTGATAGGGATAAGGGAGGACATGAGGCTAATGATATAGAAGCCCCGAGAAACTTCTCTTTTTCCCATTTTACCAAGGGTACCACTTTTGTTCCCTTGTGACATAGCGGTTTAGGTGAGAACCGCTTCAAAGACAAAGCACTTTCGTGGTGCCACCACTTCTCTATAATAGGATACAGGCGGTCCTGAACAAGGTATTTCTCATCAGCCAAAGGGAAAGCATTGTGCTAGGTTTTTTCATGTATAATTGATATCCAAAGCAAGCTTCCACTCCAATTTTTAGGATTTAGGGAAAACAAAGGGGTTAAGGATCTCATCACATGTTGGTGACATGATTTAGGTATAACAATGTATGTTACTAAATTTGGCCTTCCAGTTTGAACAGTACTTGTCATATTGCAGTCCTTAACATTCCCATCATTTAACAAGTTCCCCAGTGGAGTTGCTAGATTTTAAATAAGGAATATTGCAATTTCTATAGACAGAAGTTGTTCCTATGGTTTGAATGGTTCAGATCCAGAACAAATGAGTGAACGACAAAGGATGAAGACCTTCCTTGAATGTTGTAAACACCTGGAATATTGCTTTGATCACGAACCTGTGTACCTACAAACATGTCAAACAAACAAGAACATCAAAGCTACCAGAAAATCATCTACACATCCATACTAGTGACTAAGGAATCCAATAACATATACATGCGAGATCAAAACAACAGATATGTAGGACAGAAATCATCTTTGCATTAAGAATGAATGAAGAAGCTTACTATTAGAATAATCAAACCCATATTATTACCCACTTAGACATTAATTCATTTATTTTTGTCTTATTTGCCTAGTTCATGAGTCCCACCATGTGCAAGTTGCTAATTGCCTATCCATAGAGGTAAAACTTTCCATATTTGACTCATGTAGCACTTGGGAAAGCCTTAGGAATCAAATCTAATTTATTCCTGGCCTCCTAGGTTCCCTTCTACTTTTTCTGCTTTATTGACTGCTTTTTCAGTGTTTTAAGGCACATAGGAAAGCAAGACTAGGTAAGGTGAACTTTTTTTCTTTCCCTTTCATCCTCCACTCTTTCCTCCATGAAAAAGAATGTATGAGCTACCATTCCACCACTCATTAGCTTTCCCATGCTCCCTTTCCAATTCGTGAGCCTCATGATAGATTTGGGATCAGCTTTTTACACCTATGGGGGATTTGCCTATTTTGGGTAAGCCTGCTTTATGCTAGTTTTGGATGCCTCCTTATGCATTCAATCTCTTGATGTATTCTATATATTCATAACCATATGTTATTACAGGGTTGGATATTGTACACTCAGTTAATATAATTTTGTGTTACAGCTCCATTTTCAGTCTCCATTGTTAGCAATTTTGCATGATCAATTGATAATTGTTGTGGGTAAAATTAATCTATTGCTGGCCTGAATTTCTACATGGTATCAGAGCCATTATAGGTTGTTAATATCCTTCAAAAATTGTTTTTCAGGTTTGACATCAAGACCAGGAACCTTCTACTGATAGCCGGTACAGAGTTTCTAAAGCTATGGATTCACAGAAAACTATCTTGACTCCCTTCAAATTTTTTGAATGGAAAGAAGAGATGGAGATCTTGTTGAGAGTGAAAGGAATCTACAGGGTGACTATGGAAATAGAAGCATAGCCCAATGTAGTTGCAGAGAAGATCAAATGACACAATCGGAGAGATGAGGCCTATGGCCTCCTATGTCTCAGTATTTCCCGAGACCTCCTTTTCCATCTCGATGGATTAACTTCACCGGATCAAGTATGGGAGAAGCTTTCTGATATTTTTGGAAAGATAGATGAGATGAGGGGACATCAGATCAAAAATGAGCTGATTTCTCTAAGTCCCAGTAGCTTTGAATCCCTGCAGCTATATTTCTCCAAGTTCAAAGCACTATTTTTGCAACTGAAGTAGTATGGTATTGAAAAAAAAGATGATCAGCTTGTATTGGACATCCTCTCGAAGCTAGGACCTGACTACTCAGTCTTTGTTTCAACCTTCTATGCCACAAAACTCACAGCTCGAACTTGAAAGATGCCTAGCCTTGCAGATTTCATGGAATCTCTCACACAAGAACAAGACAAGATGGTGATGATGGGCACCATCAAACCATCCAAAGATCAAGATTTGATTGCTGGAGATTCGAGGGTGGATTCAAAAAGAAAAAAGAAAGCTAAAAATCCACCTAAGCAAAGAAGAGACAAGAAGCAGTCTCTAGAGGATCAACAAGGTCCCAAGAAAAATACCCAGAAGAAGAAAAACAAAGGTGAAATGAACAAGTGCTCATATTGTTCGAAGGGAAATCACACTGAAAGCTATTGTATGAAAAAGCAGATTGATATGCTGGCCAATCTCCTGGAGAAGAATGGCATCTCCCTTCCAGAAAGCTCAAAGAAGAGAGAAGGAGGATCAAGTTCCGATGACAGAGAGAGAATTCATGCTCTAGTTGCTGGCACATCAAGCTCACCCAGTTTTATCATAGATTCTGGAGCTTCAAGACACATGGTTTCGACTAACGAGGCCTTATCCTCACTGGATATGTCGAAAGGACCATCTATTGTACTAGGAGATGACTCTCTCACTGAAAGTAAAGGCAAAGGAAGGATAGATCTTGATCATGGTAACTTCAACAATGTGTTGTATGTCCCCAGTCTCGCCTCGAACCTTCTATCACTGTACCAGATGACCCACACTAGGTCTCCTAAGAAAGTCATATTCTCCCCCAATGAAGTTGAGATCACAGAAATCTCAAGTGGTAGAGTCATTGCAAAAGGAGTAGCGAATCATGCTCAAAAGGTATACATGTTTTCACACTTCCTACCTTACTCAAACCCCTCTACTCTTCTTATCCATGCTAATGAAGCTAGCAATCTATGGCATGAAATATTTGGCCATCTAAATTACAAGTATCTATCTAATCTTAGTGAGAAAGAAATGGTCATAGGGCTGCCCAAGATAAAATTTTCCAAAGGAGTCTGCCAAGGCTGTATCCTAGGAAAACACCCAGAGCATAAGTTTGAGAAAGCTAGTCATGAGAGAACCTCTGCACCCCTCGAGCTGATTCATAGTGATGTTGCTGGCCCATTCCCTCATATGTCCATGAGTCAGGCCAAATATGCATTGACCTTTATTGATGATTTTTCCAGGTATTGTTGGGTTCACTTCATGAAACACAAGTCTGAAGTTTTTGGCCTATTCAAAGTCTTTAAGGATTTGGTTGAAAACCAGTGTGGAAGGAAACTCAAGGTCCTCAGATCTGACAATGGTGGTGAGTATGTCAAGTCTGAGTTTATTAACTATTGTAAAGATGCAGGTATTCAAATGCAGAATTCTATCCCTTACACACCACAGCAAAATGGTGTTGCTGAGAGGAAGAACATATCACTGAAGGAGATGGCAACATGCATGATGGAGGCCAAAACTTTTCCACCAAAGTACTGGGCCGAAGCTATCAACTATGCAGCCTATATTCAGAATAGGGTGCCTCACAAACAGCTTGATGGAACGACTCCCTTCGAATCACGGAGTGGGCACAAGCCAGATGTGACCCATTTCAGGATTTTTGGCTCAAAGGCATGGGCTAGAATCCTGACAGAGAAGAGGAAGGCTTTGCAGCCCCAAATCCAAGAGTGTATTTTTGTTGGATACTCTGAATATTCAAAAGGGTACAGTTTGATAAACTTGAGCACAAACAAAGCCTTCATTGAAAGGTGTGTTCAGTTTGAAGAAGAACCCCTTGCAGAAGTGGAAATTGGTGAAGCCTCTTCACCACCTGAACCTCAAGAAGTACACAAAGAGTTTGTTGAACATGCTGATTCTGATTTGTCTAATGGATATGAGTTTATTGCAGACCCAAACAGCCCCACAAGGCCTAAATGGGCAGCCAAGAAACTACATGCAGCAGGTGAGCTAGCTGGGGATCCCAATGACCCAAGGAGGACTAGATCTCAATTTGAGAGTGGTCTGTGCTTGAAGGATCCTATATTTGCTGAAAAATTATATTTGATGGTGGAGTCTGATCCTCAAACATATGAAGAAGCAGCAGGAGATCCAAGATGGAAAGCTTCCATGAAGGAGGAGTTCAGCTCACTCCAGAAGAGCAACACATGGGAGCTAGTGGATCTTCCCCCAGGGAGAAAACTAGTACAGTGTAAGTGGGTCTATAAGACCAAATTTTCTTCTGATGGTTCACCACTGAAGTACAAGGATAGATTGGTAGCTAAAGGCTACTCACAGGTTCATGGCATTGATTACAATGAGACCTTTTCCCCAGTGGAAAAAATGGACTTCATCAGGCTAGCTCTAGCCATTGCAGCCTCAAGGCAATGGGAGGTACATCACATGGATGTAAAATGTGCCTTTCTGAATGGAGATCTCACTAAGGAGATATATATGCAGCATCCTGAAGGAAGCTCACAGGATGAGATTGCTTCTTTAAAAGGAGCTATGAACCAAGCCTTCTCCATGACAGATTTGGGGCTCTTAAGTCAATTTCTGGGGCTTGAGATTGCTCAAACCAAAGCTGGAATAAAGGTGCACCAGTCCAAGTATGCCTTGGATTTGTTGATCAAATTCAGAATGCAATATTGCAAAGCAAGAAAAACTCCTTTCCTTTTAGGAGTGAAGCTGGAGGAAGATGATTCTCCACCGATGGTAAACAATACACTGTATAGACAATTGATTGGATGTTTATTGTATTTGACACGTACTCGACCTGATATTTGTTATGTAGTAAGTGTGGCTTCTAGATTCATGGATCAGCCTCATGATATCCATTGGAAAGCAGCCAAAAGGATCCTTAACTTTGTTCAGGGAACAAGGACACATGTGATCTTCTATAAGGCAAAATCTAATCTTGATTTGATTGGATTTACTGACAGTGATTGGGCAGGTGATAGCACAGATAGAAATTCCACTTTAGGGTATGTGTTCATTCTTGCAGAAGGGCCAATCAGCTGGTCAAGCAAGAAACAGAGTGCCATTGCACTCTCATCTACAGAAGCTGAGTATAGAGGAGTTGTTAATGCAGAAACTCAGTGTTTATGGTTGCAGGGTTTACTTGGAGAGTGTGGTTTCGAACCTGAGTACTCAACTACCATCTACTGTGATAACCAGAGTACCATTCGAATCTACAAAGATCTAGTTCAGAAGCAGAGAACCAGACACATTGAGATTCACATGCACTACATCAGAGAGCTTGTGCATGATGGCACCATTCACCTACTCTTCTGTTCATCTTCAGAACAAGTAGCTGATATCTTCACCAAAGCATTTTGTGAAAAGACCTTCAGCAATATCAAATCACTGCTGGGGATTGCTGATCATGCTGTAAAGGCATGAGTGGAGACAAGATTCTACAATATTGTTTTACAGTCCATGTTTAAGGGAGGATTTTCCCAAGTTGGTTTTGCCTCTTTCCTTGTTTCATATGGACTTGCAGTATGTAAAAGGGTGACTAATCCTTGTTGCTAGGCCCTATATTTTGATTTATTACTCATAAAGTCAGGATTAAGGGGGGGTTTTAGATTAATCAAACCCATAGTATTACCCACTTAGACATTAATTCATTTATTTTTGTCTTATTTGCCTAGTTCATGAGTCCCACCATGTGCAACTTGCTAATTGCCTATCCATAGAGGTCAAACTTGCCATATTTGACTCATGTAGTGCTTGGGAAAGCCCTAGGAATCAAATCTGCTTTATTCTTGGCT
>LPNX010448591.1:98936-121936 GCA_001517045.1 Pseudotsuga menziesii | reverse complement strand
TTACAGCTCCATTTTCAGTCTCCATTGTTAGCAATTTTGCATGATCAATTGATAATTGTTGTGGGTAAAATTAATCTATTGCTGGCCTGAATTTCTACACTTACAACCATTTCCTTCGTGTTGACAAAATCCTCCACAAGACAAACACCTCATCCCCAAAAGCTCCAACTTTCTCTCTTGTGCTCTCCAATGGATATGACTAGGCAGTCAATTCAAAAGCATAACAATACCATTCAGTTGTCCCCCTCAAATATGGATATGATCTTGTATTTATAAGGCTCAATGGATAGGGATATTTGAGAGAATTGTGGGTGAGGTGGCTCTAAGATCCTACCAAGAGGGATCTTGACTCTAACTAACCCATATTGATAGGGATAAGGGAGGACACGAGGCTCATGATCTAGAAGCCTCAAGAAACTTCTATTTTTCCCATTTTACCAAGGGTGCCACTTTTGTTCCCATATGACAGAGAGGTTTAGGTGAGAACTGCTTCAAAGACAAAGAACTTCCATGGTGGCACCGCTCATCAGCCAAAGGGAAAGCGCGGTGCTAGGTTTTTTCATGTAGAATTTATATCCAAAGCAAGTTTCCACTCCAAGTTTTGGGATTTAGGGAAAACATAGGGGTTAAGGATCTCATCACATGTTGGTGACAGCATTTGGGTATAACAGAATTCCCCCCAAAGCATGAGTCTTAGAGGGATACGATAAGTGAGAGCTTTGAGAGAACAAGTTGTCACTTCGAGGTGAGATTCAGCTCACTCATAGAGTGTCATAGAGTAGGCATCTGTAGTACATCAATACATTTGACTCATAGACAAATGTAACCAGCTCATGGCTCCAGACCAATACAAGGTAGATCCATGAGAGGAATAAACAACCATGGCTACTAGAATACAGTGTAGATCCATGTGATAGAGGACTCAAACTTGGAAATAGCTACTAGACATACAACGTAGATCTATGTCATACAAATGAAAATTTGAGCATAGCCACGACCATACAAATGCGGATCCATGCTAATTATACAAAACTCCGTCACAACCTAGGGAGAGAAATGAGTGCTAAACAAGTACCCAGGGTCTTCATCTCGTTTTCCACAAAGTATGATTCTATCCATGTGATTACAATGTTTTGAAGTCGAACATGGTAGAAACCACTTGATTACCGGCCAATGATGTGAATCGTTAACAAGTGTGAGGGAGATCAACATTGATGTCAATGATTCCCAAGGTACCCTAGTACAATCTATTGAGTGTGAATAGATGTCTTGATGTCGAACACCTAGTCGATTCTATAAATCAAAGGTCAATGATGTGAACCTATGTTGAGAATGAGAGAATCTATCATTGCGGCATACAGATCTCAAGGTACTAAATTTGTTTCTAAGACTATTTCCCAGATGATGAGCTCATGTCGACGGGAATAGTCTCATCAAAGGAGGGCCATGATGAATCCCACATCGATGACCCGAAACTCGAAACAAAGTTCTAGAATTATGTGAATGAGATAACCATAAGACTAACTCAAAAGTACTGACATAGATATTGTTTTGACTACAGAGGTAAACTTCTTCAACTTCCCTTTGAACATCGAGAGGCACGACAAAAGACTTGGCAGCATGACTAGACCAGAAAAACACAAAGTGTGATGGTGGACAAAGCATACTTTTGAAAGACTCAAAGGAGTGACATGACTCATGAAAGTGGATCACCATGGAAATTAGGTGAATAGCCAATTGACTGAAATGATATGCAAACAAGTGCCATGTTCAAAGGTAATGACAAAATACTACCATTTATTTGCAAAATGTTTCCCTTCCCATTTTCCCCATCATGGTTGATGAGTGCATATTTTCATTTTTACGAGTTCAAGGAGGGTAACAAACACTTGTTATAGCTATTTCGAAGACAAGTCCAAACTCATATGTTTTATGAACCTAAGAGATGGGTTTCATTCCCAAAAGAGGGTCTCTCAATGTCTAATTGAACGAGTCCAATGAAAGTTAACTCGTTATCGTTCATGTTTAGAGAGTCTAAATGACCATGAAAGAAGACTCCATACGGTCCTTTTTAGTAAAAATAGTTCATCTAAACCGAAAAATTGATAACCTACCATCAGATGAATGCCTCTTTAAGTGCTTTAATGAGCGTGAAGAAGACAAGATCACTTGACAATCTTTTCATATTTAAGGAGCACGAAAAGAGTTTAAAGAAGACTCCAATAGGTCTCTTTTCACGATGAGGGATTTTATGAGTCTGAAAAGAATCAGAAAAGGACTTGAACCTTTTATGCTAAGTTTTGAGAGCATTACCAAAGTGTTGTAATAAATGCTCAAATACTTTTTCCATTTTATGGTAGTGTGAAAAAGTCAAAAACAAACTCCCAAAACTCTTACTACTACCACTTTTTATCTTGCAATGACTTAAAAATAGCTATTAAACTCTCCAACAGACGACATTAAAGGATCATGACTAATAGATTTTAAAAACTATAACATGCCAAAACCTAAAATGCATATAAAATATATGTAAATAGTAAAAATTCAAAACATTTTACCATTTACCCATAGTGGAGAACCTTTGGAGCATTTTCTTGGCCATATTTTCAGTTGTTGATTCTGGGAGCATCTACCATCATATTTTCGCACGTTAGTTCCAGGTAATAGATTAAACCCTACTCTTTCATTTTATCATTTCATTTTTTAATTTTGGGGGTGTTTTGGGCCTATTGGGAAAGCCCTAAAACCATGAAAGCGGGCACCGCTCTTATCCTTTGCGGGATAAGCAGTACCTGGCTAAAACCATGCCTAAAACACTGTGCACAAGCAGTGCCACCACCTATCCTTAATGGGACACAGGAAGTGCTAGCTGTGGATAAATGAAAATGCATGCACAAGCCAAACTAGCTCAAATTTGGTGATTTGAATGGTTGATAGTGTTCCTAATTGGCTTTGTGATGGTTTTTTATAGGTTCCCATTGATAAAAAATGGTAATATGGAAAGAGAGGCAACATGACAATGATGATGCATTCATCAAACAAAATGTGGGTTGTATAGCCGCATTGAGAGACTGTGGTCTTTTAAATTTATTTCGCACACCCAACATGGAATCACATGAGTGACTATTAGAGCATATCCTCCGGATGTGGAATCCAGAGCAACAATATTTTGAGGTTGGCGCTCATATATTGACAATTGAAGTAGATGACATCTACTTCCTAACAGGCCTATCAATATGGGGTGCTCCCATCTCTTTGACTGGTTCCCGTGGAGGGGACATTACTACTCGGGAGTTGATAAACCACCATTGTATTCCTGGGACTAGGACATCGAGGAAGAAAATTCCCATAAAAGCAGTGGTGGATGGCCCACTATGGACAGTTTTGTTTACCATGCAGAGAGTGGTGGGAATAAAATGGGTACATTAGGAATCTAGAGTGCATATGCTCTATGCCATAGAGGCCATGGTGCCCATAGTTTTCAACTGGGCAGAAGCTCTACTTTCTATCTTCAAGGATCAGCTGACCAAGTGTTGGTAGGGGGAGCTGAAACAGTTCAGTTTCTATTCCATTCTAGCATGTTTCATTTTTGAGTGGGTTCCCTAGATGAGACCCCAGGTGGTTTTTACAGAGTTGAGCGCACGAGAACCTCGCATGCTGAGATGGGTCTAGATCATGGTTCATACTGGAGCAGGTGGAGGAAAGGTGAATTTTGGTGACCCATTCTTCCGATGGTTAAGAGATCAGCTGCTCATGGTGGAGGACTATGCATATTCAGGCATTGACTTCAGTGCTGACCTTGACCTACCTCTCCCACTTGGTAGACAGTGGGGTGATATCGGTAAGAAACAAAAACCCTAAAATGGCAATTGTGTTTTTATGTTTTGATGTTTAATATTTTTTATGTGAAGTAACGAGACTTGAATGTTTTCATGTAGATGTTGAAGCAACATGACCTGGGGGAGATGATGTGATAGGGGAGCTAGAGGATAACCTTGAGAGGTTGACTCTAGACATCCCGGATGCCTCAATTGATGACCTCCCACTGAGGTACCAGAGGCCTACTTCAAAAGTACCAGGTTGTTTTAGCAGACTGCTATGTAGAGTAGCCCTAGCGGTTATGTGTTACCACGAGCATCACTAGATGATAGGGTTCATGATGTATTCACTGAAAGCTGACAGATAGCTTCAGGAATTTTGTACGGTGATTTTTACCTGAAATCCCAAGCGCTTCAGATGAGGTCTTGTGACCTATTTTTGTAAAACGTGTTTATATATATATATATATATATATATATACAAACTTCTACTTTGGTGTTTATATGTCTCAAATGGTGAATGTGTTTTATACGAGTTTTATGTGTCTTTTATAGTTTATTTATAGTGGACCATGTTTGATTTTCATGTCATGAATGGGCAATATTCCTATCTAGGATGTAATTTGCAAATGAGTCGGCAATTGCATTATGTTCCCTAGGGATATTCCTATAGATAATAGTTTCAAATGAAATTTCTAATAAACGTACCCTCTAGAAGAGGCGGAGAAGCATGGGATTCCTAAAGGTATAGACATGGTTTAAATGACAAACCACAAGTTGTGAGTCCATCAAGACTACCAAGTTGTGAACATCTTGGGAGGCAGCTTCAGTCAGAAGACCTATGACTGCTTGATACTCAGCTATATTGTTGGTAGCAAGACCAATACAAATCACTCCTAAACTGACCAAATCATAAGTTGGGGAATAGAGAACCCAAGCAGCTGAGGCAAGATTCAAGGTGTGGTGGCAAGCGCCATCAGCGAAGTCGTAGAAAGCCATCTGCTTTGCACCACCAAAACATGGTATAAATAGATACAGACACTAAACTCAAAACCATATTGAAAATACTTAAGCACACTAAAAGTCAATTAATATACATATATACAAGATACTATCCAAGAGAGATCTAGGCATAGTACCTTTTCAAGTACAACCCATTGCAAGGTTGTCCTAAGGGGATTCCATCATAGTCCACGAGCACGTAGGCCCCTTTCTCTAAAACTTTGGAAATGATGAAAGGACCGTACCACATGGATTCGAACTTACCTTTCCCTAGTTTGTCATATCTCTAATCATAGGTCAAAACTAGGTCACCCTCATAAAGGCACGAGGTTGGATAGACTTGTCATACTGTGCCTTGATGCATTTCTTGTGTGCCTCATTAGTCAAGGTAGCATCTCTTCTAGTTTCATCAAGGTTATTCAAGTATAGAAATCTCTCTTCCTTAGCAGAAGTGTCTGGGAGAATTTTGACGGCAAGTTCCAAGGATGGAATCTGACATTGAATCAATAAGACAGCTTCTAGTCCATAGACAAGTTGGAAAGGTGTGAAACCAGTAGTTGTTTTCATTGAAGTCCTGTAAGCCCAAAGAACGAAGAAAAGAATATGGTGCCAATTGGATTTATGGTCTCCAGCCATCCTTCAGAGCATCATTTCCAAAACTTTGTTAATGGCCTCGACCTAACCATTAGCTTGCGGATAATAGGGTGTAGAGTTTTCATGACGAAAACCTAGCTTGGCACTTAATTCCTCCATCATTTGATTACAGAAATGTGATTTGTGATTGGTAACTATGGACTGCGGGACTCTGAATCTTTATATCACATGATTGAACAGGAAGAGAGCGACATTCTTACTATTCTTTGCATATGTAGGCATGGCCTCAACCCATTTTGTAAAATAATCAATGGCTATGATGATGTAACCATGCCCCTCGGTTGAGGTAGGCTTACAATGCATATAATCGATCTCCCATTTGGAAAAAGGGCCAACGATAATGACGGGGTGTAATGAAGCAGGGTGGGTGTGATTTTTCAGATAAATATATTGACAGGGTGCGAATTTCTTAATAGCCTCATGACAATATTTAAGGACGGAATTCAATAAAGAGCCAGCACGAAGGATTTTATGGGTTGTAGCCATCCTAGATAAATGACTGCCACATGCTCCAGAGTGGCAATCATTCAAAACTTCTTCAGCTTCCTCATGGGTAAGGAGTCACCATAAAACAGAATCGATACCACGTCTATACAAAGTGTCATTCAAGATGAGGTAGTATTTTGCATGGTGATGGATACGAGGACGATCGTCACAGGATAGAGTGGGCTGAAATATTTGTGTTTGGATATAAATGAGCAAATCTCCATACCATGGGTCAGTAGTGCTTATCAGAAAGAAGAATTCATCTAGAAATGAATCACTCGGCTCAGATTCTGTCGAAGCATAGGGAAGATCACACATGAGCTCAACAAAGACCAAGGATTTCTCCAATGTAGCTTTAGCAAATTCTAGATCAAACTCTTGTAGGATGACTATCCATCGGCAATACTTGCCCTCGAGTACCTGATGATTCAGGATGTAATAAAGAGGGTTCTGGTCTGCCAATACGGTGGTTGTGTAGAGCAAAATGTAGTGACGAAATTTCTGAATAGTAATGACCGTGGCCAATGCAAATTTCTCCACATGTGAATATCAAGTTTCGGAATCAATGAGATTCTTACTAGCATAGTAGATCACGTGCTCTTGACCATCGGGATTATCCTACACCAAAACCATTGCGATAGTAGTAGTGGAGGCAGCAATGTATAAGAGAAAATCCTTTGAATAATATGGGGGGTGTATCATGGGTGAATGAGTCAGAGCATGTTTGAGATTATCAAAGGCTCGTTGGGCTTGGTCATCCCAAAAGAATGGAGTGTCCTTCTTAAGCAGATGCATATAACTATTTGTTTTCTTTGCAAAATTGCACATGAAATGACGAAGGAAGTTTCCATTCCCTTGCAAACTTTGGAGTTCTAGAAGGTTCATTGGGGCTGGAAGAGATAGAATAGTGGAAATTTTCAATGGATCTATCTGGATTCCATCTTTAGAAACCACACAACTTAATAGGCATCCCATATCAATGCAAAAAACACATTTATGAGGATTGAGCCGTATGTTATAATGACGACATCTCAGGAAAATGTCTCTAAGATGACCAAGGTCATCCTCCCATCATTGTGAATGAGATGGGAGGTTGTCAAGGTACAGTTCTACAATATGTTGTATATCATGAAACGCATAGGACATAGCACGTTGGAATGTGGCTCCTGCATTTTCAGGACGAATGGTAACTTTCTGTATGCAAAGGTTCCCCATGGGAAAATAAATGTTGTCTTGTGCTGATTAGTGGGTAAAATCTCAATCTAATTATAACCTGAAAAGCCATCCATAAATTAAAAGATGACACTTTCGACACAATTATTGATAATCTGGTCGATATGTGGAGTGGGAAAGTTGTCTTTGGGACAAGCTTCATTCAAATCTGTAAAATCGATGCAAACTCTAATGGTGCCCTGCTTTTTATTGACAGGGATGACGTTTGATACCCATTCCATCAGGGGTACGGGATAAATAAACCCTGCTTTTAGAGGTTTTTCTATTTCAACTTTGATAGTTGTGGGAACAGTAGATGAGGAATCGGGAGAACCAGTAGAGGGATCTTTTTCTGAAGAAGACCTGTCTTCTTTATTGTCTATAATTTTGTCATAACTATGACTTCGATTTTTCAAAATAATAGTATCCCAGGACATCATGCGAATTTTCTCTGAAGAACTAGAATTTCCCTGATGAGACATGTGGTCTATCAGCTATTGTTGAGAGGGAAAAGGATCCGTGAGAATTGTGGGCATGGGATTACTTTTTAGAAATTGATTGATTTCTTCACGACAAGGACACTCTTTCGTGAAGTGGTCACCTCTGCATAGAAGACATGGATATTTCTCTTTTCTTTTCCCTTTATCGTTCTCGTTGATGGTTGGTTTTGGATTCTCCTGCCGGTTTCTAGGTTTTTTGTTTTTAGCTTTACCTTTCTTTTTATTGTTGTTGGGCATTTGTGTACTCTGAATGGAATTGACCTCGATAGAAACCTTGGGAGTTGAAGGAGTAGGGGTGGAAGTGTGGGGTTTCTTGGCATATTTTTCTATCGAAGGGGACTGGATTGAACCAATATTACCATCAACAGGGGTTTTTGCTAGTGTCTTAGAAAGATCGATGCTTGGGTGAGGAGATTGAGGGATCAAGTCATACAATGTTCCAGACTGGGAATATACCAAGTCCAGATATTGGGCTCGACTAATAGCTTTCTCTTCAGTAATGGCATCGCCCATAGCCACATCTCTTGAAATTGGAGGCCACAAAGATTTAGTAAACCAATCAGCTAACAATTGATCCGGGATAGGAGCCTTAATAAGTATTCTCCTCCTTCTCTACTCATGGATATGATCGGATATGTGGGTGGAGGTGTTCTGTTGCAGAGAAGTTAAGAGATCTGTACCGATTTCATAATGGATAGGAAGCTAAAAGTGTGTAGAAAATACAGTTGCCAAAGAACCAAAATCCACAAATGAATGTTGTGGAAGTTCAATGTACCATTTCGTGGTGGTACCAGTCAATGTTTGCTGGAAGAGTCTTCAACGTACTGAATCATCCATTAGGGAGTTCGAAGAACACCACAAATGGAATGTCATGAAATGGTTTTTTGGATCATCTCCATGCTTCCCATCGAACTTTGGGATGTTTGATGGTAAC
This sequence comes from Pseudotsuga menziesii, assembly GCA_001517045.1. Taxonomy (NCBI): domain Eukaryota; kingdom Viridiplantae; phylum Streptophyta; class Pinopsida; order Pinales; family Pinaceae; genus Pseudotsuga; species Pseudotsuga menziesii. Next base: position 113,330 of record LPNX010448591.1, on the reverse strand, counting down.
TTTACTGGAATGGGATGCCATGAGGGGTTATGTTGAATGGGATCATTAATCAACTTGGAAAAATCAAGCAAGTCCAAAGTTGCTAGGAAAGGTAACTGGCGATTAAATTGCACGTACTGGTAGTATTGATATGGCATATAAGTACAAGTAGGACCATAAGTAGACTGATAGACAGGATTTTGTGATGAAGAACCGCTAGAAGATCCACCCACAAGGGGGTTGATTTCTAGGATAGGGACAGTTAGGACCACCGGAGCCTCCAGGAGGAAGACCACCAAGGCCTCCAGGACCACCTGGAAGAGGACCACCTGACCCTCTAGGATCCCTAGGAGGTAAACCTTCAGATCCTCCAAAACCACTAGGAGGAGGGCCACCAGACCCTTTGGGACCATTCGTAGGGAAGCCACTAGGCCCCCCAGGACCACCAGGACCATTCGAACCATAAGGAGGAAATCCACCAGGCCATCCAGGGGGAGGAACTCCATATGGTGGTCCTCCATCACCCCCCGCAGTATGTATAGGTATCCCTCCCATAGATGGCATGTAGGACCAGTTAGGTTTCCCCCATGGCATGAATGTATTACTAGGATGTGGAATTCTAGAATAAGGCATGCCTGTAGGGTTAGGTTGGTAATTGGAATTTTCTATAGGTACTTGATTTCCTATGTAACCATACCCCCAAGAGGTTTGATTGGTTAGAGGTTGTGCCCCCAAGGGCTGACCTAAACTGGATGGGGGGTTAACCATATTTATGTGGGTAGGAGGGACATAAACTGTATATTTATATATACTAGAGGTATTTCCATGACTATCTACAATTCCAGTGATAGGTAACATAGGCTGTGCCGGGTGTTTCCCCCTGACACTAGAAGGTACTGATGACACCCGAATTGAATTGTTGTTCCTCTATGGAAAAAATGAAATTAAGATGATAAGCAAGTGATTTTTATTTCAGTATTTATAAATGAAATGAAAAGAGATCTAATTTGAAACCTAAGCTTTCAAAAACTCCTTGCAAAATCACCACCAACAAGCCTAAAAGAAAACACATAATCAACAAGCCTAATCTAGCTTTTGAATTCTTCAACCAAACCAATTTTTACCACAGAATTTCAACCATGAGCATTCAGATTCAAACAAGCAAGCCTGACAGTGCAGGGCTGAAAGTAAACAAAATCCAACTCTTTTCAATAAATGATAAAAAACAAGTTCTGGAACAAGGCCTACCTAGCACCTCGCTGGAGGGGTCTTGGATAGAGCGGTTTTGGACGAGCACCGCTTCTGGAAAACAAGGTTCAGGCGGTGGCATAATATGGGAGGTGGTGAGGTTGGTAGTTTAACCTGGATTATGTGGAGTCACATTGCGATATAGAATAGGTTCAATGGGATTCATAGAATCAGCAAGTGAGCGATATCCCGCAGGCCAAGGGTCCGGATTACGAGGAAAAACTGCTGAATGAGGTGGTGGTGTACCCAATATGCTATCTGTTTTCTTGTCAAGTTCTCTTGCATGGAGAATAGATTCCTAGTATTGTGTATGTTCTTATTCATTAGGTGAAATATCTTCAGAAGAGGTTCGACAGGTTCCAAACAAAGCAATGACATGTCCCATAGAGGTATCCTAAAATGGAGCATTGGGACCATAATCTAGACGGGTAGTATCATCAACATGACCTTCCATGGGAGAATGGAATGAAATATTTTCCGTAGAAGGTTTTTGGACCAAGGGAGGACTGTGCGAAGGATATGGATCTCTGCTTTCTGCAACCACATTTTCTCCCACTTGGGAGTTGGTAGTATCTCCTTGGTCGATAGCTTCCATAGGATTTTCTCCAGAAACAGGAAAAAAATAAGGTGGCAAGCCCTGTACTCTTCTGGACTATTTTGATTCAGCCAGTTTCTATAGTTCCTATCTAACCTAGGGTCTCAAAACTAGAAAACACACCAAAAATTTCCCTACTCAAGATTTTGGCCAAACAAGCACACTTAAATGACAGGAGGAGTTCAGATAGTCAGGTCTCTCAATAGGATGGTCAAGAAGGTGCCACTCGTGATATAATTGAAGGGTACGTGCATAGTAATCTCCCTAAATGTTGTTTTTGGTGTATGGCTCCAAGCAATACGGCCAAAGGGATTTTCTTAGATAGATAAGGTATCCTAGTGGGGTCTCACAATATACTCAAGGTACATAGTAGCTCAAATCGGTAGTAGTGTTGTCTAATGCATAATTTTTCACAAGGGGCCTTCCTATATACAATCTAGTACATGAAGTACCTTTCTATATACCTTAAGGGTACGTGAAAGGCTGTTCGATATACTGAAGGTATGTGGAAGAACCGCGTGAGTCCCAGGATGTAATGCAACGAGTAACGATAGCTCCTATGCTTAACGACGCTCGAACACGTCTCTAGCCTATGACTCATATTGCTATGTAAATTTTAAGCCTATAACTACCGTTAATTTTAAAGTGGACGGTTAGGTGAATGCACGGAATTTTGAAAGAAAAAGTAAAACCATGCAGATATGTAGATGCAAATATTTCATTTTACTGTTCGAGGTATGCCTACTTACGAGAGGGAAAGAGAGTACTTTTCTTTTCGTTTTGAAAACCAAAAATTCCCAAACAACTACTTTTAACAAATCAAATCCAAGGACAAGCAACACATTCCAAACTCATTTTTCTTTTTGAAAGCAATTAGATGGGTAAGAGTCTCTTTTCCTAAAACAAAACAACAATNTTTTTTCGATTTTTCTTTTAAACATAGATAGATCTAACTTAAAACTACACTATTTTTTCTTTTGATGAGATAGTACTAATGCAAGAGAGACAAAAGAACAAACAAAACCTAAAATATTCCGAGGCTAATCAAAGATCCAGTGCCCTATGCTCAGTTATAATAATGAGCTAATCTCAATCAAAAAAAAATATTTTTAAAAGTAAAAAGAAGTCCTCTATGGAAAAAATGAAATTAAGATGATAAGCAAGTGGTTTTTCTTTCAGTATTTATAAATGAAATGAAAAGAGATCTAATATGAACCCTAAGCTTTCAAAAATTCCTTTCAAAATCACCACCAACAAGCCTGAAAGCAAACACATAATCAACAAGTGTAATCTTGCTTTTGAATTCTTCAATCAAACCAATTTTACCCACAAAATTTCAACCATGAGCATTCAGATTCAAACAAGCAAGCCTGATAGTGCAAGGCTGAAAGCAAACAAAATCCATTTTTTTTCAAAAAATGATAAAAAACGAGTTATGGAACAAGGCCTACCTAGCACCGCACTAGAGGGGTCTTGGATAGAGCGGTTTTGGATGAGCACCACTTCTAGAAAACGAGGTTCAGGAAATGGCACTGCTTATGGCTAACAGAGTTCAGGCAGTGGCACCGCTTCTTGCCAACATCACATGTGCGGTTCCCTGAATAGATCCAAAACACAAGGAGAACAAGAATTCAAGTTAAAAAATGATCAAATCAAGGTAAATATTGATGAATTGATAGTAAAAAAGAGCAAATAAAGTCGAAATAGTTCATATCTGAATAGATCTGAAAGTTTCAAACCAAAATTCACTAAGTCAAATGGTAGATTTGACTGAAGAGAGTTGGAAATTGGAGCCTAGATTCAAACAAGTGTTCAAGGATTGAGGAAGATCAGATCAACTAAATTTTTTTTTGTTCCCCAGCGAAGTCGCCAGATTTGTAATCAGGAATATTGCACCTTCTGCGAACAGAAGATGTTCCTCTGGTCTAAGGGGTTCAGATCCAGAACAAATAATTGAATGATAAAGGATGAATACCTTCCCCGAATGTTGTAAACACCCGGAATACCACTTTGATCATGAACCTATGTACCTACAAACATGTCAAACAAAAAATAACATCAAAGCTACCATAAAATCATCTACACATCCATACTAGTGACTAAGGAATCTAGTAACATATACATGCGAGATCAAAACAATAGATATGTGGGACAGAAATCATTTTTGCATTAAGAATGAATGAATAATCTTACAACCATTGCCTTAGTGTTGACAAACTCCTCCACAAGACAAACACCTCATCCCCAAAATCTCCAACTTTCTCTCTTGTGCTCTCTAATGGATTGGACTAGGTAGTCAATTAAACAACATAACAATACCATTTAGTTCCCCCCCTCAACTATGTATATGAGCTTGTATTTATAAGGATCAATGGACAGGGATAGTTGAGAGAATTGTGGGTGAGGTGTCTCTAAGATCCTACCAAGAGTGATCTCGACTCCAATTAACCCATATTGATAGGGATAAGGGAGGACATGAGGCTCATGATCTAGAAGCCTCAAGAAACTTCTCTTTTTCCCATTTTACCAAGGGTACTGCTTTTGTTCCTTTATGACAGAGCGGTTTAGGTGAGAACTGCTTCAAAGACAAAGAACTTCCGTGGTGGCATCGCTTCTCTATAACAGGACACAGGTCGTGCTGAAAAAGATACTGCTCATAACCCAAAGGGAAAGTGCGATGCTAGGTTTTTTCATGTAGAATTGATATCCAGAGGAATTTTCCACTCCAAGTTTTGGGATTTAGGGAAAACATAGCGGTTAAGGATCTCATCATATGTTGGTGATAGGATTTAGGTCTAACAGGAAGCACTGGGAGGAAAATCTGTGGTAGCAAACTTCCTTATGGAAGTGGAATTTAACAAGGCTAATTAGAGGTAAGTATGTGGCACTCTAGGTCAGGGAAGTGTTGGAGATCCCTACCTAGAGGTTCGAAGGTCTGGGGTGACCAGGAAATGCAGGAGAATTCAAATGCAAAGGTGTCAAAAACCACTTCAGAGAGGTTGGACTTAGATTTAGTCCTGGGGAAATCTAGCCAAAACTCCTTATTATAATGCTCAGATATATCATTAACAGAAAAATGCCTTCAGTCGGTAAGGAAAGAGTTCTGACCAACCTTTGTAGCTTATTGGATGCCAGTATTTCCCAATGGAGTCACCTTCCAAATATTTTAGGACGATTTGCAAGAACATGTACAACCAACATGTGTCTATGACCGGCTTCTCAACCAGGTCGTAGAACTAGAACAATATCATTTCCCCAAGGAAATAATAACAATTAGTCCCTGGAAACGGTGCTAAAATGTTATCACCCAGTAATTTTCCTATGGTTGTGGTAGGAGAATCACTGGGGTAACCATTTCCAACCAATATTTAGAATGTACTCTAGCCTATATAGTCAGAGAGGGCTCTCTCTTTGTCACAGGTTCATTCACATATACATTTATCTTTAAACAAGCATTCAGAAGGATAGATTTTTGAGGGGGGGGGGGGTTGGTTGGGTTTTAAAGAGTGTAAGACAAACATATATTAAATACCATTGGGAAATGTGGTCAAAACCTGAAACATTCAAGGGATTACAAAATAATGAGTATTGATAACATTCGTAATTTGAATCAAAGTAAGTGTTAATTTTCAGAAAAATATATTTGAGAGATGGATGGGAAATGATAAGAAGACTAATGAGATAGGAGGCACCTATCTATGGATGGATATCCTAAAACACCTTTAGCAGAAGAAACAATAAATACCTATAGTTCAAATGGGGCATCTAACAGAGGATGAATTCCAAGACATGTACCATAAACAAAATAAATGCATTATCTGATGCAAGGAGTGCTTAATAGAGAACTAATTCCTTGTATGAAACTAGAAATGCATTAGAAGAAACTACACAAACTTGAAAATGAAGCATACAGGGGAACGTTGACTGAACACTAAATGACGTGATGAATCTTAGACACTCATGAAATGATTTTCATTAATACTTCCTAGAAATTTGCAGAGCTACAAAACTAAGAAAAAAGTCTTCAAAATGTGAATGTCAAACCTTTTTTTCTTATTTGAAGGCTATATTTATATTGTCATGGGATCCCGATACCAACCTTGAAATAGAACCAAATTCAGTTCTAATATGGGAGACTCACCATGATTCACCAAACAAAGCAGGAAAGCACTCTAAGATGCACGTGGTGGATGAAAAAGGAAAATTTGACACCTGGGTATCAGGCCTACTTAATGAAAATAACTGGTCAGAGGATCTCCACATAGACTGCAACGGTTTCCTTCATCCTTTATCTTCCACCTCCAAAATTTCTCTTTAACTGTTGATTTCTGCAAGATTCATCCCACACCATTGATCTGGGATCGGAGTGTCAAGAAGAAAATCATGGAAAGTGGACTTCTAGCTCTCTCCAAGCTCAATTTTTATCTTTCCACTCCCACCTTTTCCTTTCTTCCCTTTAGCTTTCTGTAGTGTATTTTTTCTTTGAATTCATCCTTAGCCATTGATCTCAAATCAAGTTGTGGGCTGTAGAAAGAGGAATTCAAGACTTTTGCTTTTACGATGCTACATTTTTATGTTTCAGCTTTTCACCTTTTCGTTCCCTCCCTAGCCATTAATATTTGGTAGACACTCTCTAAATCGTTGATCTGAGATCATGCTGTGGGATGCGAAAATCGGAAGTCGGTACTTCTACTTTTAGGATGCTACATTTTTATGTTTCCTCTTTCCTCCTTTTCGCTCCCTTCCGAGCCGTTGATCTTTGATGGACAATCTCCAAGCCATTGATATGAGATCAAGTTCCATGCTATAGAAAGTGGAAGGAAGGATTCCAAATTTTCATAACCAAAATTTCATATTTTCGCTTTCCTCCTTTCCTCTCCCTTCTGTGTCGTTGATCTTCGACGGAAGATTTTTGGACTGTCGATGTTGCAGATCGCAGAAAGTAGGATTTCAAATTTTTTCCCAACCAGGCTCTATTTTTCTTCTTTTTTTCTTGCATATTTCTGCTCCTCTCCAAGCCATTGATCTTTAGTGGAAGCTTTCTACAAATTTGATCTAATATCAAGCTACGGGTTGCAGAAAATGGAAGGCGAGATTCTAAATTTTCATAACCCGAATTTCCTATTTCCTCTTTCCTCCTTTCTTCTCCCTTCTGGGTCACTGATTTTCACCAGAATCTTTCTAGACTGTCAATATTATGGATCATGGAAAGTGGGATTTCAACTTTCCATGAACAAATTTTTGTATCTTTTGCTTTCCTCTTTTTTCCTTTCCGCAAAAAATAGCGGAAGGAAGAAGTCCCAACTTTCTAACCAAATTTTGGCCCTTTTCGCTTATGCATTTTTTATTCCCTCTTTCTCCTAGACCATTGATTATCCTAAATTCATCCTTGATAATTGGATCCCGAAATGTGGAAAGAGGAAATTGGGTTTACCAGTTTTCACAGCCAAATCTTTCGCTTTTGTGCTTTTCCCCTCCCATTTCTTCCTTGGTGGAAATGATTTTCATCCTTTGATATTCTCCATTGTGCATCCAAGTCATCCATTCTTCTTTTATTTTAACCTTGATCAGATTTTTGATATCAGGCTCATTTCCAAGGTTGCTCCTAAGGATTTTTTCACTTTTTTCTTCACCTTTGACCAGGAATAGATCCTTTAGAACCTACATCAATACTTACTCAGGTTATATGATGTAGGAAATTTTTGACCTTATCCATCATTTTCACTGGCTTATCCTTTTCCATACGAATTAGTGTGGATGCAATAATTAAAATATTCAAATTTTAGCATAGGTGCTAACACCAAGGACACCTCCATGAGATCTATCTATCTTGGAATCCACAATACCTACACACCCAACACAAGGAAGTATCCCCTTCTCTGCTACACATTCCCTTGGGCTATACCTTCTCATCCAATGCTCTTCATGATGTGCATAGAAGATTCACCATCCACTCTTATATTTTTTGGAGGTTCCTCTCTACATGAGGTTTATCAATCCCATTCGATGTCTCTCCCACTCCTAAGTCTTGCATACTATTCTGACCCAAACAAAGGTGCACATAACAACAAACCATAGGGAGACACAACATCATAGGTCTCCACTATATACATAAATAACCAGGGTTCCAGACCATATTGTAACATAGAGAAACAACAAGGTTCACTTGTACACAAAATACCAGGTTCCCATACCACTCTGTAACACAGAGAAACACTATAGAATGCGTAGCAATACTCTACTATATTAAACTGCGTCTGCGAACAATGAACCACACTGAACAACAATCCACCATCTGTCGCAACTTTGGAGAGGGAATAATGCATAATAGATCGAAACAAGATCAAGAATGACCAAAACTTGCAGAGCGACTCTGGAAATGATGGGATGGGCATGCACCCCCATGTTACTTGCTTCAAAATAAAAAAATGTGGCTTCCCCATACTGCAGGTTGCAGGTTTTCTCAGACTGCAGGGTGCAGGATTGCTCAGACATGAAATCTGACTACCATGCCTTGCTCTACCCAAGGAATTAACTGCCTCTACCAAATTCTATAATGATTGAATGATTGAGGACAAAAGGGTAGATGAGAGATTATGGGTTCTCTCATTGACATCTTGTCTCACCCTATTGGCTCAAGGGATTGGAAAAATCCCCCTCCCTATTCCTTGTGAAATCATGCCACCATCTATTTCATTGCAGTGTATATCTAGTTGTGGTATTTTATTAAATTGTGTATTTGCATGGTATGTTCAAAATATGTTGTTCCTCGCTAGCACTATAACCATTGGCATCAACCCTAATCGTCGATACATAAAATACCAAATCACTAGAAATACCTTGGCCGTGATCTCCTCATCATGATTTAAATACAATATATACATCATGTACAATTTTAATACCATGGGGTCAAAACCGAGGTATTAAATTCCCCTCCCCCTTACATTAGCACTTTCCTCAGTGATTTACAAAATTGAACAAAAATGGATGTGCCAATTGCATGGAATCCTCCATCTCCCATGTAGCCTCATCTGGACTGTAGTGATTCCAATGCACCTTTACCTATCCAACGAATCAATTCCAAAGCATTGTGACCTTCTTGTCAAGGATGTGCTATGGCTCAATTTGGAACTCTCCCTTAGGTTCCACCTAAATCACTTCCCAATAAATCACATGGTTAGGATCACGTACATATTTCTTGCATAAGGAAACATGAAAAGAATTATGAGCTCTAGTGCTAGCAAGAAATGCAAGTCTATATGAAACTGGCCTTGTTAACCCAAAAATCCCCACATAGCTCTCCATGGCCTACACCACCCAAGGACACCATCTCACAACACTCATTCCACTCCACAAGACCTTCCATGACCTTCCATTTGACCCCCACACCTCCAAAAGAGCCCAAGGATGAAGAAAAGGGCTATAAACCCCAAAAAGGAGCCCAAAATAGACCCCTAGGAGCTAAATCCCTAAAAAAGGGGCTAAAGTTAGGGCGGAAGGAGCTAAAGGCCCAAAAAAGGGGCTAAATCCCTAACCAAGGGCTTAAAACCCTAAAACCCCTTGGAAAAACTATATAAGGAGGGTGGGGGGTCACTCTTAAAAGACTTCTCATTTGCATATTGTTATGCTTCCCGTGGATGCTTTGAGACCTCTTGCTCTCAAACCACCCACTCTCCCTCTCCTTCATGTCCATTTCTCCAAGCCATTGCTCCCCAACCAAGAGAGAGGTGCTCCCATGAGCTAGGGCATGGTGGCCCATTTCCACCTAAGTGAGGTATAAGCTCATTTATTTTTATGTTCATTTGTTTATTTTGTTTTCTAACTCATATTGTCATTTGTAGGTTTTTCATTAACATTTGTTTGCAGGTTGCTTCCATAGTAGTATAGGTTTCTCTTACAGGTTTTGGAGGTGGAACCCTAACCCACTGTGTGCAGAGGGGTTCAACAATACTCCATCTCTTCTTTCTTAGCTTAGATATAGTTTATTTCAGCTTCCGTTTACTTATTCTAGTGTAGCTTAGTTTAGTTTTAATTCGTAGCTCTAGTTCAGTCATTTTTACTTCCATTTTTTATTGTTTTCTAGGGGTAGAAACCTACCCTTGCTCCCTATAGGCACAAGGGAGCCATTTTTACCCCTGTAGTGAGGAGAAATTCTCACTACAGCTTTGGCGACTCCCCTGGGTTGATCCCACAGGATCCCTGGGCAAAAATTTCAAGTTTTTCAAGTTTTTCAAGTTTTTCAGTTTTTACCCTAGTTTTCCAAAATGTTCTGTTAGATCTTCTTAGATTTGCTTTTTTCTTTATTTTCTATTAGTACTGAATCATTTCCTAGGCTGAATCGAGTCATACTGACCTAGTACCAGTTATTGTTGGCCAGATCTGACCCTGCAACACGAAAAACACCCTTTCTAGAGTAGGTCTCTCTTATTGGGGGAAAAGGTGCAGGAAGGCGCACTTAGTTGGTAGACAGGTGTGCCCAGGGTGCACTTAATACTTAGATAGGTGTGACTTCATCCCAGGAGCTCAAGTTGCAGCTATTTTGGCATTTTGTGCGACCCCCTCGCTCATTTCTGGAAAAATCTTGCGGCCCCCTCACGGGATTTAGTCAAAAAAGTGCGTCCTGTCACACATAAGTTGTTTTTCAGTTTAATTAGAAGAAATTTCCAATTTTATAGGACTGTTAGTGCAGCCTAGCCACCTCTGTCCACCATTGTAGGTCTCTGTTTATTTCAGTTTTCATTTTTTTCAAATAAACCAATGAACAATGTGTATATGTTAATCCAATCACTAAGGTTCAATAAAATGAATTAGCCTAACTAAAAGTAACATAAAATTAACCATATTGCTTCCCCCTTCCTCCCCTACCCAGTCATCACCCTCCGGGGTATTCTGGGATACAACGAAGGGACAGCCCATATAGATCTAGGCACTCCATGGCATTTTTCCTAAACCTTTAAAACCAAGTGACCTGGAAGGTATGGGGGGTAGAGAAGGAGGGATTCTCATGGCACTAAGAATCCTCCCTACTTTACCAACCTAGCACTTGGGAGGTGACCTAAGGATCTATGGATGGGCTTAGTCCCATTGTGTTGAGATCCTAGCACCTTCTCTTGGTTGAAGAAGAATACCACTGAAGGTAGACACTTAGCTAGGCCAACAATTCAGGGTTAATCAAAATATTTGCTTACAAGTTTATGTTTACATTTGCATTCAAAACCATGATGTGAACTCTACCATGAATTCATAAACCATATTGCAAACCAAATACCAAAACAAGCAAGCAAACCAACACACCATACCACATAATTAACCCAACTCAATTCATGACGTTGAGTGAGCCTTAAAAGTTACCAAATTTACACTAAGTTCAATCAACTCTACAGTCTTTGAGGACATAAGTCACTGACTACTACAACTATGGGAAGTACTTGGGCTTTTCCCAGAAACTCGTTGTGAGGAGTACCACAGGAACCCCAAAGTAGCTAGACGCTAAGAGGAATTACCAAGTGAAATAGGCAACGACCCCTTCTAATTGAGTAGAGTTAACCGTGAGGAACAAGCCAAGCGTTGTCTTCTGGCAGTCTTGGTGGCAAAGAGACCACCTTCAGCTAGTAGGAAGCCATTGAAATTGGGGTTCAAATTTCATACCCACCAGTTTCATTCACATAGGAAAACACAATTTATCCTCCATGATCTTCCTCACGCCTAAGAGGTGAACCACCACCATTTGGAACACTCAGTCAGCACTGTCGTAGCCGTTCTTAGTGATCTCCCACACCATCAAAGGGCCATACAGCCTCTGATTCTGATTCATACCCATATCAGTCTGAACCAGACCTCCACACCGCACCATCTAGCCCCATGGCTATTGCAAACCCAAATCCATTTTTCGGTCTAACCTTAGCAAGTGGACCCATGTCCACATCAAAAATAGTCACCCACAACATGGCAAGTGGTCCAAGAATAGTCATTATCCAATTACCACCACCCATAGTGGCCATCCAAGCTGGTCTGGTAGCCACACATGGGGGCAGTAGCCCCTCCACACACATTGTCCCACCTACCACATAGGGGGGAAATACACCAACCACCCACATTCCCCCTACCTCCATGCAAGGGGGAAATGCCCCCGCCACCCATACCATCCCTCCCACAACACTTGGGGGCATTGGCCCATCTGCTATGGTACCACCACAAGCACCCTCAGCCATGCATATGCAATATGAACCTCCAAACCCCACTCCCATTGCAACCCCATCTCACATCAATTTGGGGTCAAATTTTCCATTCATGGCTCGTTTGAAATTTCCTGACCTGGCTAGATTGACAAATGACACCATCCGTCACCAATATTTTTGGCCACCCATGCCAACTAAGCTACCTTCAGACATCCCAAAGTTTGAAGGAAAATCTAGGGAATGTCCCCAAAATCATATAATGGCATTCCATCTATGGTGCTCATCCAATAGCATCGTAGAAGACTCCATCAGACTAAGGCTATTCCAACACACCCTTATAGGTGCCGCGACCAAATGGTACATTGAGCTGCCACAAGCCAAGTACCCCAAATTCAACTCCCTAGCCTTCATGTTCCTACAATATTTCCATCTCCTGATCAGATATGACGACGGGGTGGAGATCCTACTATCCTGTTAGCAAAACACCGCTACTCACATCACTGATCATATCCATGAGTGGCGGTGGTGCCGCAGCCTGTGCAAGATCCAACTTGATGACAAGATCTTCTTAGATTGGTTCCTCAATACTTTTCTCCCACCCATCGCAAAGGACGTCGCATCAGAACATTCCTAATCTGAAGAAGAGGCCATACTGAAGGCCGAACAATTTGACCTCATCTACACCCAATCGGGATACTTGTATACCATCATCCTAGATGCTCCCCATCCAAATACCTCTTACCGTGATGCAGTGGGGGAATCCCACGCAGCGGATGGCATCATAGGGTCAGTCTCCCAATAACCACCGCCCCGACCGACACCACCTGCCGCAGTACCGCAACCAAGAAGCACCGCTAACATTACTTACCAAAACCAAGCTCTAGACTATGTTAAAATGATGTCTCAGTCCGAAGCAACCACCTCCTATGCACAACCTACACCACCGCAGTAGGATCAAGCTATGGCTTGGCCAGCACAGCAGTATGTGGGGAAAATTCCCACATTCATGGCACCGCCACCCCCACAAATCTACTATGCACCACCAGTGCAACAAGTCCAAGCCCCTGCCCCCACTCCACCCGCTCAATCAGGACAAGTGTTTGCACAGCAAAACCGTCCCAACCAACCTGCCCCCAAAAATCAACTAGGGCAAGCTAGAAATAACTGGCACCACAACTAGGGAAACAACCAACCACAAGGAGGTGGTCAACAACCAAATCCTCCCAACAATGCCATAGAAAACTAGCCAACCCAAAATCCCCTGCCACCAAATGCACCAAAGCGTAATGCCCCATTGCACACCAACCAACGATGCACACTCTGTGATGTCTATGGGCACTATACATTCACGTGTCCCCTCATGGGTCGTGCCAAGAAATCCATTCGAAACAAGGCCCAACAGGCTGCTAACGCCATGAACCAAGCATAACCCAACCTGACACCACAACAACCTCCTCCCATGGTGCTTCAAAACCCACTACCATCCCAAGGGTTGGTGGAAACCACCACTCCCCCCTAGGACACTCCCAACACTCCGGGGGAACCACCCACGGCTGAAATAGGTGTCCACCACTTGATGACCATGACCACTGAAGAGGTCAACTTAAAAACTAGATGAAACCAATACGGTACCACCACCAAACCTGTTGACTCGTCAACAGCATCTACGTCTAAGAAAACCAACTTAAATCTCCAGTTACCCCCATTCCCACACCCCCCCATATGCAGAAATGCCAATAATTTCACAGCTAGAGCTGCAGTCAGCTATAGCATTGTGGATGATTTGGCCCAAACGCCAACTGCCATGTCTGCTCTTGAGGTACTTAAAATGTGCCCAACGTAGCGAAAAGCCTTACTAGCCACTCTAGGGGTAGTAGATCCCTTCGATTCCAAGCTGATCACCTTTGACAAAGAAAACACAGAGCCGTGGATGCCCTCCACTATCGCCTTACAAATCCCAGTGTCCATCCAGAACTTGGTTGTGCACCGATGCATAGTGGATGAGGGGGCATCCACGTGCGTCATGTCTACCTTGGTTTGGAAGAATCTTGATCACCTATTCTACAACCATCTTCCACGACTCTGCGGGATTATGATGGACACCCCACTAAATCCCAAGGAATCCTCCCCCATGTCCCCATCACGTTAGCCGAGAAGACAGTTATGATTGACATTGAGGTCGTCAACGCTCAACTGGATTACAACCTCCTCCTTGGGAGGAGTTACATGTACACCTTGTGAACGGTCAAGTCAACTGTCTTCCACCTCATGATGTTCCCCCATGAAGGGAAGATTGTGACGGTTGACCAGCTCACCTACCATGATCTGCAAGGGTTAACAATGCCTACCAATGTTATCCCTACCATCACCACCACCGAGCCACAAGGGGTGATC
>LPNX010448591.1:70674-84928 GCA_001517045.1 Pseudotsuga menziesii | reverse complement strand
TTGGGTGAGTTGGTTCTTTCTCCTACATCCTACACTTCTAAATTTTGCAGCAGTCATCCTAATGAAGTATGGGTGAAAGGTTTCTTTTTTATGGTGCCATAGGAAGAGCATGGAAATTCTATTTCTCCTTTTGATGATATAATTATTAGAGAACCATCTTATTTACATTTGCAGAAGAATCCTTGTTTACATTATGATTATACACATCTACATGGGTGAACCTATGATGTTCATTTGAGTCACTTGAAGACTCATGATTTTCCTTGCTCCTTGCCTAGTCTATTTGATGTTGGAGGAACTTCATCACACACTTGGGTGAAGAGATATGTGATTGAAGAACATTTTTATTGGAAGAAAAATCCTCTGTTATTTCATGATGATATAGATATTCATGGGTGTATCGATGAGACTTCTTTGATCCACTTGAATTCTTCATGTTTTCTTTGCTCGTTATTTGGTTTAGATTTTGGTGGAAGTTCTTCATTCACTCCTTGGATGAAAGAACACATGGCTGATTATATTGATGCACATTATATATCTTTGGAGCAGAATAATGGGACATGGGATCCTCACCTATGTCATTGGAGCAGATTTGATTGGTCACTTGAAGCTTGTATGGACTTGGAAAATGGTAGTCTACTCATTGGGAGGTATAAGCACTTTCATGGTTTATTGGTGAGGCACCTCCTTGATGTACATTTTTATTATGTTTTTATATAATTTGATGATATATATTATTCACTCATGATGTTTGGAAGAATGCATACAAGAAAATGGGATCCAGGAATTCTCTTTTCAAATGGTATGGGTTGGAGAGCACTCTTAATTATTAGAGTGCAATGCAAGTAATGGGACCCTAGTATAGTTTTTAGTCCGATTGATTTCAAATTCTTTGGGAAACAAGCAGTATGGGAGATGGATTACCCACTTAATAAGGTGATGTTAATCAGATTAGTGCATCAGCAAGCATGGTGGTTCCTCTTTGAAATATTCATGGAATCTCAAAGACTCAAAGTGGGAAGCTTAGTGGCAACTTCAAAGAATCATACAGAAAGCAGGTTCTTCAACAACCATGTTTGAAATTGCTTGAGGACAAGAAATATTGGGAAGGGAGGATTTGTAATGTCCCAAATTTGGAATTGGGTCAAAATGGCCAAAACACATTTTCCATATTCATGAAAGTTGTCAAATGGATGCTAAAAGTCAAATAATTGCCAAGGAGGAAAATCACTAGTTTCCTAGGTTGGGGGTGGAAGCTTTGAGATTTGGAATAAGGGGGATAATAAATGATGTTTAGACATTAGAAGGAGATAAATATTTAATAATTGATCTTATTAAATAAATACAAGATAAAATGGAAGTCGCAATAGAGCATGAAGATACATGGAGACTATGGGGCCCACACTAGCTAGAATTCCTATGTTAAATGGTATTTTTCTCTTCTAATTTTGAATCTATGGGAAGCATAATGTTTTGTTATGGATTATGAGGTTAATATAATTTTAAATATACTTCATAGGTCTAATTTGGGATGAATTGTAACTTAAATGGGAGAGGAAGATCCAAATGGGAGTTTCATGGACACTTAGCTAGATTCTCCTTACATTTATGACAGCTATGACACCAATGATGGAGATTCTATGACAGTTATGACCCAAGTCAGATATGAAGGCTGAAATACTGAAATATTTAAATTTCAGGCCTGAATCGAGCATCTTGGAGGTCGAAATTGGGATTTGGAGAAGGCCAAGAGACTCCTACTCAAATTTGGGAGAAGAGGGAAGGTGAAGAGAGAGGCCACATGGCATAGCATGAGAAGCCACACCAATTCGACTTGGTTTTGGTTTATGGATGGATATGGAACCTTATAATACCAATAATGTTTATAAAATACAGGGATCATCCATGAGAAGAATATTTTGCTCATTTGTGAAATTGTCATTTGTGAATTGTGAGAGCTATTGGATGACTAGTTTTCTCGGTTAAGCCAATTTCGAGGGTCAAAGATTCCCATACTAATTGGTGCTTGAAAAGGAAACTCAGGTATTTCATGGAGATTTAATGGAGTCTTATTTTTAGGTGTAAGCTACAGTAAATCATGTGGATTCTTCTACTGCAGCACTCTCTCTCAACTATTTCCAGTTTTCACACCATATTCATGCCAATGGAGGGATTGTGCTTTGGGTGACCTATTGATCTCTTTGGGAAATATTATAATTCCAATTGTAATATTTTATTATGTATATTCTCCATATTTAATTTTAATAATACTCTCAGGTAGAAATACCCAAAATAATTCATGTAAAAATGTTGAACAATGAAGAAATAGTGTCATTTCCCCACTATCTTGTTGTGAACCATTGTAATGCTGATGATGTCAAATTGGGAGAGCCTTTAATTGTAAATTTATTATTGTTATCATTTAAATATTATATTTTCTTCATTCTCAGAAATTTTCAAGTCGAAATTCCCAAGATTTGTATGTCAAAATGACTTTTAATGAGCAAACAATGACCATTTCCACTCCATTTTGATATATTCCATGGTAATGCTTATTATTTCGAATGGAAGAATGTATATATAATAAATGTATGATGTATGGAGTGTATTTAATGTTTTATTAAATTCTATTGTTCAGTACTTAATCATTGGAATCAATTTTACTCATTTTTATTGCATTGGGAGAAGATTTGGTGCATTTTCCCCAAGGGTCGAAATTGTGACTTGAGAGTTGTTTTGGAAAGAGTCATAACAGACTATATAAACTGAACCATGATGCATATGAGAATTTTAAAAGTTCCCTTACACATACACATCCTCTGTTCATAAATTAAAGTTACTTTGGGATCATTTGTGAAGCCATTTCTGGCAATTACCCAAGGGGAATTAGAGCCCCAATTTGCTAGTAAAGACTCCTACTTTGAACAAAACATTAAAAAAGTTTGTAGAAGTAATTGGGAGGTTAAAAAACATACATGAGAATTATATTTAAGTTATATTATCATTCATGTACCTTCATATAAAATTTGGAAGCATTTGGGTCAATTTGGAGTTCTAGACATCAAAACTAGTCAAGAGCCAAAATTGTGAAAAATTGTGAAATTGGGCATTTTAATAAAATTCCAAAAAGGGGGACATTACAAGGTACATCACATGGATGTGAAGTGTGATTTAATAAATGGATATTTTATTGAAGATATTTACATGCAGAAACCTCAATGGTTTGCTTCTAATCCATCTTTTGCATGCAGGTTAAAGAAATCATAGTATGGGCTCAAGCAAGCCCCCAGGGCTTGGTATGCCAAGATTGATGGATTTCTGCTGTCATTGATTTTTGTTTGATGCAAGTATGATCCTAATGTTTATTTGAATATTATTCATCGTTCTTTTATTATTATTTTCTTGTATGTGGATGACCTTCTAATTACAGGAAGTTCAAAGAAAGAGATTGCCTCCTTGAAGGATGCAATGAACCATGCATTTTATAGGACTGATTTGGGATTGTTGAGCCAATTCTTGGGTCTCGAAATTTCTCAATCCCAACATGGAATCAAAGTACATCAATCCAATTATGCCTTATATTTTTTGAACAAGTTCAACATGAAATATTGTAAGCCAAGCAAGACTCCCTTCCTTTTAGGAGTTAAGCTTGAAGAAGCATGTTCTTCTCCTATGGTAAATAATACACTATATAGGTAGTTGATTGGGTGTTTTCTTTATATTACACACACTCGACCTGATATATATTATTTAGTTAGTGTGGCTTCAATATACATGGATCAGATTCATGAGATCCATTGGAGAGCAGCCAAAAGGATCCTTAACTTTGTTCAAGGAACAAGAACTGATGGGATCTTCTACAAAGCTAAATCTGATCTTGATTTGATTGGGTTTATTGACAGTGAATGGGTAGGTGACAACACAAATCAAAAGTCAACATCAGGATATGTGTTCATGCTTGCATAAGGACCAATCAGCTGGTCAAGCAAGAATCATAGTGCCATAGCACTCTCATCTACAGAAGCAGAGTATAGAGGTGTTGTAAATGTAGGAACTCAATGTTTGTGGTTACAGGGAATACTTGGAGAATGTGGCTTCGAATCAGAGCTTTCAAATATTATATATTGTGATAATCAGCACACCATTCGAATCTGCAATGATCCAGTTCAAAGATAGTGAACCAAACACATTGAGATCCATATGCACTACATCAGACATCTTGTGCATGATGGCACCATTCACCTTCTCTTATGTGCATCTTCAGAACAAGTAGCAGACATATTCACCAAAGTTTTTTGTGAGAAGACATTCAGCAATCTCAAATCACTGCTGGGGATTGCTGATCATGCTGTGAAGCATGATTGAGGACAATATTTTCAATTTTTTTTTTACTGTCCATGTTTAAGGGAGGATTTTCCCACAGTGTTTTTGCCTCTTTCCTTGGTTAAATGGACAAGTAGTATGTAAAGGGTGACTAAGCCTTATTGCTAGGCCCTATAGTTTTCTAATATTTACTCATAAATTTAGGCTTAAGGGGGGGTGTTAGAATAATCAACCCATAGTTACCTACCTTAGACATTAATTAAATCATTTTTGTCTTATTACCTAGTCTCCTATATTCCACTCTATGCTAGTTGTCTTCTACATGTCATAGAAGTCAACACTTGCTAAAAGTGAGTCATGGAGTGCTTGGGAAACCTCCTAGAAACCATATTTAGCATCTCTTATTTATTCCAGATCCTCCAAAGTGCATATCTACTTTTTTTTGTAAAGCTGCTTGTTTTATTGAGAATTAAGGAAAAAGGGAAAGCAAGACTAGGTGTAGTTGACTTGTTTTTTTCCCACGTCATCCTACATCATTTTCTCCTAATAAAAGCATGTATGATTTGTCTTTCCATCCCTTATTAGCTTTCCTACTTGACTTTTCCAATTCATGAGCATCCTAGTGGATTTGGAAACTGCTTTATGCACCTATGGGGGATTTGACTAGATTTAGCAAGCCTACTTTTTTACTATTTCGAATGGCATCCTTATGCATTCAAACCTCTCATGTAATTATATATTGCAACAGCCTATTACTTCACAAGGTTGGATATTGTACACTTATTCAATACAGATTAGTGTTATGCTCCAATTTCAGTCTCCTTTGATGTTAATTTTGCATGTTTGATTAGCAATTTTGTGAGTGTAATTGTTCTATCACTTGGGTTCAATTTCCACATTGGTGTCCATTCAAAAATTATCCCCCTCTTTTGCAAAGAATTGATTGAATGTGAAACCTTGGAGAATGCTTCAATTAACCTCATGTAGTATCCTACAGTGGTTTGGATGTAGCACCCAGCCTTTGAAGACTTGAGGGGTCATAATAAACACCATTTAATGGATCTCAACCTACAATTGGACTAGCGCACTAGTCAGGAGGGCTTATTTGGATGTACTTAGAGTGGACCTATTTTTATTCATTTTGTTGAAGGTAGGCACTAGTTTTTAGAAGCTGATGAGCCCTCGTATAATATCATATATAATGCAAGAACCTCCTCCTTAGGACCCTACTAAAACTCAGCCTTGAAAACATAATACCTACAGCCTTTGGAACCTTGATCTTTGAGCCCTACATCTTTGTAAAATCGATCCTTATCCGTGAACCCTACAGCCTTTGTCCCATAAAATATCTCACATCTGTCGCATTTCTTGGGGTTTTTCAATTCATGATGGCCTCAATATTTTCAGGGTCCACAGATATTTTTTCATCTGAGATAATGTGACCCAAATAATGAATTTATCTTTACAAAAGTCACATTTTCTCAACTTTGCATACAAATTATGATCCCTTAGCAATTGCAATGCTATTCTCAAATCTTCTTCATGCTATTATTCATTCTTAGAATAAATAACAATGTCATTAAGGAAAATAAGAACAAACTTGTCCAAATACTTACTGAAAACACTATTCGTGACACACGTGAATGTTGATGGTACATTTGTGAGACCAAATGGTACCACTACAAACTCATAATGTCTATACCTTGTTCTGAAGGTTGTCTTATGAATATATTCATCCTTGATTCTTACATGATGGTAACCAGACCTCAAGTCAATCTTGGAAAATACCTTTGATCCTCTCATTTGATCAAAAAGCTCATCAATTCAAGGTAAAGGATATTTATGCTTCATAGTAACCTTTTTCAACTATATGTAATCAATACACAACCTAATTGTACCATATTTATTTTTCGCAAATAGAACTGGTGCTCCCCACAGGGACACACTTGGCCAGATATACTTCTTTTCCAGCAACTCTTGCAGATGCATTTTCATCTCTAGCAATTTTAGTCTGCTCATTCTGTAGGGTGTCTTAGAAATTGGTGTTGCTCCAGGAACAAGGTCAATTGTAAAGTTAATGTCTCTCTTTGGAGGAATCCTTGGAATTTCAACAAGAAAAACATCCCTAAATTCTTGCAATACATGAAAGTCCTCCATCCTAGGAGTTTCATTATCTACTTCCTCCAAAACATGGGATGCATACAATATGGAACTTTTCCTACATAACTTCTTTAGCTACATTGCTGAAAATCTGCCTAACAAAAATCAATTTTGGAATTCCTCTTACAACCCTTGGGTTTTCTTATTCATCCATGCATTTAAATGTCTTGTTGTGGGTGATTCCATGAAGGTGGGTAACACTTTTTGGCTAAATTTGGCGATGAAAACCTCATGTTTTACTCATGTGCTAGATAGAAGCCCTTGAAACATATATATGCCATGTGAATTTCGACTTGCAGTAAAGAAACAAATTGTAGAATATTATGTTGGCTTCCCAATGATATATTTTAAAAAATATTCTGATGTCATTTAATGTGTGAAATTTCACATTTAATGAATTATGTGACCTTAAAAATTTGAAGAAGTTAATAAGTGGCTTGTGTCACAACCCCAATAATTCAATATTACATTAATAATTAAAAATATATATATATGACCATGTTTTACACAAAATGCACTGTGGTCTGCATATTTTTTTGTTAATTTATTTCACATTATATAATTATTTATTTATTTTGAAAGTGACCACATCTAATTTCAGCATCATTTTATACACATGTGTGTCCATCCCAGCTTTTTTTTCACTGTTTTCAAAAATTGAAAAACCAGAGATACCCTTTTGAAGAGGACACGTCGACGTGTGGGCTGTGCATTTTTAAGAAATTTTTGGATGTGTATTTTTTACCCTGCATATTTTTCTTTGAGAGGCTTCGAAGTTGTTTTGAGGTTTTCTAGGTGTAAGTTTTAGAACTCATTAAAAAGAAAAACCTATATGAATTCCAAAACGCATGCATGATACCTCATTGGATAGAGGATTCGGTGATGAATCTATTGGTATGAACTCTGCTTAGTTAGGTGCCATGAATGGCAGGGTTTACACCCCTAGAAGACACATAGAAACATTGATTTTCCTGTAAGAGGGATAATTCTCTGTTTTTCAGGCCCTCGATTAAGGTATTGAGCTCGATTGAGGTATTAACATCCCTCAATCGAGGTTTTTAAATAAGCTCGATTGAGGTTTTATTAAACCCTTGATCGAGCTACCATTTAAACCTTTGTTTATATTTTTTTTACACAAGGACCTTGATCGCGGCCTTAAAACCTAGATCGAGGTCTTAAAACCTTGATCAGTTATTCTTAAAACCTAGAACAAGGTTTTGTTAAACCCTCGATCGAGGTACATTTTTGTGTTTTTTCTGAAAGCACCTTTCCAAAAAGTGTAACCCAGCTCCATGGATGCAACCTTGTAACAGTAAAGATTAACTCTTTGTTCTTCTAACCAGTCCATTCCAATGAGAATATCATAGAAACCAAGTGGTAGAACATTCAAGCCTGCATAAGTGACTAACCCATTCATGACTAATGGACATCTTTCTACCACTTCACTAACTTTTCTCTAGGTTCTAGTTGCTAGCTGAACTAACCATGATTCTCTATGATTTAACTTCTTAAAAGCACAAATATCAACAATTCTAGGACTGATATAACTGTGAGTAGATCTAGAGTTAATCAAAATGGAAACATATTGCGCAACAACATTACCTTCAACTTCAAGCATCGTTGACTGGTGATCTACCTGATGGTCCTCTAGCACTGCATAAATTCTAGGGATAGTCCTTTATACTTGACCCACCATTTCTTCTTCTTGGATGTTGTGAGCTAGCCTTACATACCCATTCTCAAGCAGAAATTTATTGTGCATGTGGTTTCCTCCACATTTTCAGCATTAGAGTGGTTCTCTGATCTCCTTTGGATCTTTTGGCATGTATTCCATCACTCTGGCTAACTTAGTCATAGCTTTTAATGTCTTCATTTGCTGATTTCAAAAGTGAAAAGGTTTGAAACCTTTCTTCCTCTGTTAAAGCTTATCTTTCTTCTTGTCCTTCCATGCCTTATGAGAATTAGTTTTTCTTTTTTTCTAACCGTAGCCTCTTCTAGAGTTCTAGGTTCATCAAACTCAGTTCTATCTTTGTATCATTGAGGTAATCCACTTAGAAACTACTGAATTTTCACTTTATCATCTCATATATACCTAACATACCTCAAAAGCTCCAACAACTTCTTTGCATAATATTCCATGGTAAGATGTCCCAATTTCAGCTCATGAAACTCTTTTATCTTATCATCATAGTACCTGTCAGAGAGGTGCTTCTGCTTGAAATACTTCTTGAACTGCTTCCACACAATCTTTTTGTCATTAATCTTCTTCACTTTCCTAAGGTTCTCCCATCATATATATGCTCTTCCATTCATATTGAATTTGGATACCCTTTCCTTCATATTTCCCGAGTAGTCTTGGACTTGGAAATATTTTCTCATCCCAAGAAGTCGAGCTTCAACTTCTTGACCAGATTTTACCTCACCATTAAAGGTAGGAGTTCTTACCTTCTTGAATTCATCATGTGGACTATTCCAATAATTATTCTTCCTCTTATTCCTATGAGATGAAGAGATTGAACCCCTAGTGGATACTTCAGAGTCAGATGATATACTAGAATGCCTTTTTCTTCTTCTAGAACTGCTCTTACTTCCTTCCAGATTTACTGCCCGATGCCCAGAGTTCATATGAATTTGGATGTCTTTCAAACTATGCAGCATGGCTGCATTCAACTGATTCTACTCTTTCTGAGATTTAATCATTCTTTCATTGTATTCTCTACAACTTTTCAATCCCACCCTTAGGATTCTCATGGTGGCTGCAATATCTGGTGAAGTTTCTCGATATATTCTTCCAATGGAATATGTTTTAGTATTTCTTACACGATTTTTTTCCCCCATAGCATCTTCCTTGTACTCAAAGGATCATGTATATCACATGCTGTTGATTCTCATGGCTGAGCCAAAAACCAACTTTTCCAAATTTGCACTATGAATCTACAAAATGTGTTAATAAACACCTTTTGATAGCTGCATGACAATTTCATAATTTAAAACCCACTTGCTAACTGTTCACTTGGCCCAATGTTGTAACCAATAGCTATGAAAACTATTCATTTGGCCCATCTAGGCCCAATTTTGTAACCATTGGCTCCGATATCACAAGGTCACGTCCCTTCCCCTCTACATCAGCATATAAGAGAGGGACGCGGCTTCAACTGCTTTCTAATACCACGATGTCCATGTACCCGGCTCCCATACACCTGACCGATATGTGTATTAATTTAAAACTTATTATTTCTTTCTCTTTCCACATAGTCATGTGTCATGTTCATTCTTTAGCATTCACTATTAGGCTTAAAAACCACTGTAACAGTCGTTTCGCAGCTTACAGATCCACTCTACAACCAGAAAAGTCTTTTCTGCATTGAAACTGAATTTTTTGACATCCACCTTTCACCTTCTGCAATGCGGATTGCGGCAGTTGGAACTCTGCAAAACTCTACTGTTATATCATTCCTTTCTGCATTCCTCTTTCTGCCCTTCGCTACGGATTTCGGGAATCAAAATATTTAAAATACGATGGAATCACTTGACCACTTTTCACCTGCTGCACTCCACTACGTACATTGGGAATCGAAAACTAAAAAATATGACAGAGTCATTTGGTTACATTCCGCCTTACACATTCTTCCTTCTGCCCTCCATTGCGGACTTTGGGAACCGAAAACTTGAAAATACGACGAAATAATTTGAACACCTTCTATCTTTCACATTCCACCTTCTTTCCTTCCTTGTGGACTTTGGATCATGGAAAATAAACGATCGCTTACCTTTATCCTTTCATTTCCTGGTTTCCTTCTCCTTCCTTCCACCTTTCTCAGCGGACTCTAGGGTGTAGAAAAACACATTTTACCTTAGAATTTTTCAGCCTTTTTCCACTTCCGCATTCCACATGAGGATCTTGGGGTGCAAAAAACCAACATTTTTCCCTCTTTCCACTTCTCTTTTCTGCCTCCCACCTTTTTCCTTCTACAGGCGGATTTCGAGGTGCGGAAACACTTAATTGAAGCACATTCTGACTCTGTAACCATGCTTCTAGCCTCCATGAAGTTAAGAAAAATGCATTTGAACCAAAAACATATGTAGATGTAAACTAGGACATTTAAACAACGGTAAACTCTACTTAAATCATCAATAATCATTTAGCATAATCCCTACATTCATAAGCAAATATACTACATAAATAACATAATAGAGAATACTTATATTGAAGATGAAGTTGTCCCACAACTAGCTATGTCACTCCAACGTTCCACCCAACCATAGGCTAGTTGTGTTCATCAATATCTCAACACAACTACCACCCCCGAGCTAAGCAATATTTCCACAAGGAACTAGGGAACAACAAACTCACGCATAGTAAGAAGATATCATGCACAGTCAACCAACCTACAGGTGGGTTTATCATATTGTCCATCCAAGCCAATACAATATTAGGTTTATCAAGCTGCAGGCAATCAAGCAAAATACATTGTTGGGTTTATCAGACTACTCAGCCAAGCCAGCTAATAGTTGAGTTTATCAGACTGTAAATAGTCAAGCCAGCATACACATTAAGGACCATCCAATCCAACTAACATATGGGTTTATCAAGCCACTCAGCCAAGCCATCCCACTAATGGGTTTATCAGGCTTCTCACCCAAGCCAGCCAACAGTTGGGTTTATTAGGCTGTCCAGCCAAAGATTACACATGGCCAAAATGCACAAAAAGACACATCCAATCCAACACACCATTGGGTTTATCAGGCTTCTCAACCAAGCTAATATATGATTGGATTTATCAGGCTGCCCAGCCAAGCCAATATCCAATTGGGTTTATCAGGTTGTCATCCAAACCAATCTACCTTTGGGTTATCAAGCTGCTAAGCCAATGGAAAGGAAGAATGCCTAAGCTAGTGGCTCATTCAATAGATAGGGACACCTTCACAAGATCTACTTATCTTGAAATCTAGAATACCTACACACCCAACACAAGGAAGTATCCCTTTCTCTGCTACACAGTCCCTAAAGATATACCTTCCCTTACACTGCTCTTTAGGATGTGCATAGAAGATTCACCAGCCACTCTTATCTTTTTGTGAGGTTCCTCTCTACACTAGATTTATCAAGCCCATTCGAATTCTACTCCACTCCTAATTATTGCATACTATTCATACCCAAACTAGGTTTCACATAAAAACAAGACATGGAAACACAGGGCTCTACTCTATACACAGATAACCAGGGTTTCAGACCACACTATAACATAGAGAAACAATAAGGTTCACTTGTACACAAAATACCAGGGTCCCATACTACTCTTTAACATAGAGAAACACTGCATAACATGTAGTAATACTATGTTATTTCACACTTCATATGTGAACAATGAACAATGAACTACACTAAACAACAATCCCCCACCTCTCGCGACTCTGGATAGTGAATAATGAATAAATATCGAAACATGATCAGGAATGAACAAAACATGCAGGGAGACTCCAAAAATTATGGGATGGGCATGCATTCCCGTGATTAATTTCTTCAGAAGCAAAAATGCGGCTTCCTGAGACTGCAGGTTGCATGTTTTCTCAGACTACATGTTGTAGGCTTTCTCAGACATGAAATGTGATTGTCATGCCTTGCTATTCCCAAGGAAATAACTTCCTCAACCAAGTTTTGGAAGGATTGAATGATTGAGGACAAAAGGGTAGATGAGATCTCATGGTTTCTCTCATTGATATATGGTCTCACCCTATTGGCTCAAGGGATTAGACAAATCCCCCTTCTTATTCCTTCTGAAATCATGCGCCTGTCTCTTTCATTGTAGTGCGTAGCTAGTTGTGGTATTCTATTAAATTGTGTATTTACATGATGTTATAGCTGATTTTACCACACCATGTGAATCATACTTGTATGGCCTTCCCCTATCCCGCTGCAGAATCCTTAGACCCCTTGGACCATTTTTTGTCATTTGATGTTTCCTACACCATCCCTAAAAACATGTGTAAATTCATATATGTGACTTTCAAACCACTAATCGCGTATATATGCGGGTTTGACCATGAAAACCACATACATCAGGATGTGTACAAAATCCAAATCCTTTTGGAGTTTTCCTTGACATGGATCCGACTCACTTGACTCCTGGCCTTCCATATGCCTTGAGATGGCTCATATTCGACCTTTCATTACCCCTTTGAAAATCTATATAAGGAACTCTTTGATACATTGAAGGCATATAAGAGAACTGTGAGCAAAAAAACTATAGTCCATTGTTATCGTAACTTGTTCTTGAGTTTGCATCCCTCTATCCCTTGGAGCACTTTTGTGTTCTTCCCAAGCTTTCCTTTTTCTTGTGAGCTTGCTATCGAGAGATGGAGGATTAACGTGGTGGAGGCCCAAGTGGGGGATTCAGTTTCTATGATTCGTAGACATGCCGATAGAGGTTGTTCCATTGTAATCTTTGATTTTATATTAATAGAAATATCTTTTCCTATCCAATAATATATGTTTGAATGAATATTTTATCCATGGATGATTTCAAATGATTATACATTGTTGATTATATATGCTAGAATAGATCTAATACCAATATATATAGTATGCTTGTCTTGTTTACTTGTTATTGAGGAAGTGATTTATCAATTCAAGCTGAAGTTGGAAAGCTCAATGGGGATCTACTTCAACCATCCCAAATAAGGTACGAGGTCTGATCCTTTAGTGTTAGATATTTGATTTCTATTGTATATTGGAAAGGATTGATTTTTGGAGTCAAGCATTCTGTTGTGGTACCCCAAGCCCAGGAATTTCTCTCCATAATAGAATTGGTGACTCCGCTAGGGAGTTCCTAGTAGTTGTCCTTTAGGGGTTTTCTATCGGCATTCAATGACTTTGAATTGCTCTTTTTCTCTTGTTTCTGTGTCAGGTCTGGGGGCATGTTTTCTTGGTAGTGTCTAATTGGTGTGAAGTTTGTCTCAAATTGTCTATTTGCCTTTATTTTTATGCACCTTTCTTCCTGTACCTGAGTTTTTAACTCATAGTCACGTATATATGCGGGTTTCACTACTATTTCCGCGTACACATGCAGGTTTAGTGCGAACAGTTGTGTATGCCCTTAGTTTTTCCTTCTAGAGGAAGATGGATTGTTGTTGGGTGAATTTTGATGATTGCTGAGTCTCCTTTGATACTGCTAGAGTCTGTATACACTTCTATTTCTGACCAGAGACATTTTTTTAGGGTAAAATTTATTTTTTGAAGAATGTTCTTGTCATTGCATTTTCGATTTTTTGTTTTGGGATTAGTGCATTAGATTTCTTTTACCTTAGTACTTTGCTTGAGTTCTACTTGAGTTTGCTTGCAGATTTAGGGGGTTGTAGAATCATTCTTTTGGTTTTATATCTCAATTTTATTTCAAAAAACCCAAAAATATTTTCTTATCATTATACATTGCATCTTGCATTTTGCATAGTACTTGCATTAGATTTGCTTTGGAGTATTAGTCAAGATTTCATATAGGAAAAGTTTGCATTTATCATTTGAAGAAAATTATGCATTTCACGTAGTAGCATACCCTGTTTTTCATGGACACAATTCATTTGCATTGATTGTTAGGTGTGCATTTTACTTCATGTTGTGTCATAACGCCATTAGTTGCACGACCATATACCTCTTTTGAGTAATAAAACCAACTAAAATCAACACTTAATTAAAATGAACCACACTATTTTATTTGATAGGGTTCACCAACAAGATTAGGTTTTTGGGTCTTGGAATAGTTCATTGTAAGTC
>LPNX010448591.1:57872-70656 GCA_001517045.1 Pseudotsuga menziesii | reverse complement strand
AACAACAACATGTATGTGTCTGTCCAGGTGAGTGTGTGAAATTCCTTGGTATAACCAGTGTTTCTCAGGATCCTCCTCTCAAAAGGGAGTTAAGCATGACGTAGTGTGAGCGGTTATTGATTGGGATGACCCCTAGTCATAACTGAGTAGTAGCGGAGATATTTATAGGATTGTATTCATATCTGAGGGCTCTTTCGAGAGTTTTGGGATTTTCTACCCTGCCCATACGGTCAATCCCACTTGTGACTATCCGCCTGAGCATTGATTATATTGAGGTGACCTTAGTAGCCTTACCTAGGATATCGAGGGGGTACTCTGCAGGGGTTATTCTGCAAGTGTCCTGGCCAGGTTGGGGTTGGACAGCACAGTCGCTTTACATGTTGAAGCTGAGGGCCACAATAATTGGTTACATACCTTTGCTTGTTGTGTATGGGAGTCTCAAGCCTCTCCTAGGTGAAACATACCTGCTTCATTCAAGAGCTCACGTATCCTACCCTTGATTGTGTTTGGCTTTATATTTTATTGGTGATTGCTCTGTGCACATTATCTTTCCTAGGGTTTGCATAGCTAGAGAGTCTTTTATATTTTTTGATTCATTGTGGATTCGGGTGTGGCTCCTCGCCATTCTTGTCATTTAGTAGGGCTTCCACCTTCTACATATCCTCCTCCTTTGGGAGAGAGAAATAGACAGTCCAGGTGGACTACTTCGTACATTGATTCACACACCATGGGAGACCACGTTGAAGGTATTTCTGAACAACCTTCTCCCATTCAAGTGGAAGATGGGGAGTTTACTCCTAACTATGATCCTTCACCTGATTTGACTGAGTTAGGTCCTGTGATTTTTGAGATAGGTACTTCTCATGATAGACCTACTTACTCTAGTGTTGATCCCCCATTGATGCATTGTCGGTATGGAATGCCAGAAGATGATGAGACTCATTTTGAACCTGCGAGCACTAGTTATGGTAGTTATGGTATGTCTGGTTTTCCCACACATTATTTGGAATTTCATGTCAAGTCGAAATTTTAGCCTAACGCTATGCCTGGGGGCACTCTCATTCCTTACCATGCGAAGAGGTTTGGGAGCACAAGTCACATTGCACCTTCCATCCCAGCAATGAAAGCTACATCCTATATTCCTCCTAGGTCTAGGGTTAGTGATCCTATTAGGATACCAGATCCAAGATGAGTGACTATAGGGAATAACACATACATAATTACACAGGTCCCTTCATCCTCTGTCCCTAGTTCTTTGAATGTTCACCCTCCACCTCATTCACATGGTCCTTCGATCCAGAACATTGCTATGAGTCATGTCCGTACTACGGTTACTCGACCAGTTATGTCTCAGGTTCAAGTACCACCCATTGTTTCAAGAGGTCATGTTCATACTTCTAGAGGTCACGTTACTACTTCCGGAGTGTATATTCCTACTTCCAGAATATATATTCCTACTTCCGGAGCGTATACTCCTACTTACGAAGTGTCTCATGGGACATCGCATGCAATGACTTGTGGACCTTATTATGGGATGCAGTATGGACAGGGTTCTTGACCTTATGGGTACGGGTTTCAACAACCTGCTTACTCTCCAAATTATGGCTTTGGAGCTCCAAATAGTCAAGGTACAACACACTATTGTGCTTCCATGCCACCCTATACGGGTCAAACGGGAGGAGGGCACTATAGCCAAGTCCATGGTGGTTATGGTAATCAGACCTATGTGAATCAAAACTATCAGGGAGTGGCCCATCGAACTAATCATCCTAGTCTCCCTTTCCTCATAACATTGAATCTTCCTGATTTGTTGAGATTGACGAACGATCCTGTAGCTCATGACCCGGCCTGGCCGGCTATCCCTACTAAGCTTCCCTCGAACATACCCAAATTCAAGGGAAAAATGGGAGAGGATCTGAGCGAACATGTTACTACCTTTCACCTATGGTGCTCTTCAAATTCCTTACACCAGGACTCATTCCGTTTGAGACTATTTCAATGCACCCTTACAAGGCCTGCCACAAAATGGTATATAGAGTTACCTAAGGGGGAATTCGCTTTGTTCGATGACCTAGCGATGACTTTTCTTAACCGCTTACAACTGCCAGTGCATTACGACATTGGTACAAAACTCTTGTCGACATTTTGGCATGATAAAGCCACACATATCTCGGATCATATCCAAGACTGGAGTAGACTGAAGAGGCTAATTAAAGCCTTTATACCGCTGGAATTCCTCCTCGAATGGTTCCTTAAGTCGTTATTGCCATATATAGCGAAGGATGTTTCTATATCTGGAGTGCAAAATGAGGAACAAGCCATTTTTAGGGTGTAGGAACTGGATTTGATTTATGCTCAATCTAGTTTGTTCTACGAGATCATTCCCAATGCTCCGCATTCTAGTTTCGACCCCAAAGTTAATCCTGGACCACATGCCAATGGCATTGTTGGTTGTGCGAGTGCTAAACCTATGGATTCAGTTGCAAAACAAGTTATTCAATTGTCAATCAACCAATCTGCTTTGGGACAAGCCACGACTTCCTCCCAACCCACCTAAATGGCAAGTGTGCTTTCGGTGCAATCGTCGGACCAGAAGGGTAACCAGCAGCCCAGACGAAATAAAAAGAAGGGTAAGAATAATCGTAAGGGTGGGAATAGGAATGAAAATGATAATAATAATGGCAAGAATGCCCGTGATGCTGGGGGGGACAATAAAGCTAAATGTAAGGTTAATTTTCCTTGCAATTTGTGTAAGGACGATCACCTCACTTACTTGTGCCCTTGTATTGATGAAGCCTCAAGATTCTTGGCACAGGGCCCAGCTGTGCTAACTAAACCTATACCTCACAATCAAAATATGAACTCAAGTACCCATGATCATTTTGCTGGTGATCAAGATCCACCGGAGGGTAGTGGTCATGGTTGCATTAACATGGTACGTGTTGCGAAAGTTGTGACCCATGCGAAGGACTATGGTTCATCACAACCCAACCTAGGTAACGAAGCTGATCCACCAGGGACTCCTTTGCGTATTAAAAAACCTGTGGATAAACTTGAAGCTGCACCTCACATTCCTAAGGGAGTCCTTAAGCATTTGGGGCACAATCCTAATGCCCGAGCTGCCCAGAACTATTCTGTTGTTGAGGATTTGGGCCACACTCCTTGTGCGATGTCTGCACTAGAAGTTATTCAGAGTTGTCCATTGCAAAGGAAGGATTTCCTTTCTGCCCTTGGTGTGAATGATGATAATTGTCCCTCTATGATTAAAATTGAAACCGCAGTACTTCATCCTCACTTGCATTACTATGTGTCTCTTTTGATTCATGTAGAATGTCTTAACATGACCGTCAAGCGCACTATGATTGATGAAGGCGTTGCTGCTTCTATGATGTCTTTATTGTTTTGGAAGGGTCTAAGTTCCCCTAAGTTGTCTAAATTGGTGACCATGTTAACTGCATTATATGGGAGATCATTTACACTGCACGGGATCCTTCCTTCCCTTAAGGTCTGTTTGGGAGGGAAGACCGTTGCGATAGAGGTCGAGGTGGTTGATGCTCCCCTTGACTATATCTTGCTGGGTAGGAATTGGATGTACAGTATGCAAGCCATAGCTTCTTCCCTATTTCACGTTGTATGTTTTCCATTTAACAGGAAGATAGTTACGATTGATCAAACGTCATTCAAGAATCTATCAATTACCGCACCTTCGGGAGGTTCGATCCCGATTGTAGAGCACTCTTAGCCAAAAACTGGGAGTGTGGGTGTGGGCATGCATCCATCTCTCATGGGAATTTTTAGTTGTCCTGCACCTATCCTTATGATAGGGTCTAGTTTCAGTGAGGCTTCGACATCTGTGAGATCGGTGTCTTTTCGCACAAGTCATATGGAAGATCCTTGGATTCTTCCTACACCGAATACTTCGAGTGAGCCCATCGTGACGGACGTGCCATTGTCTGCAACTATGGTAGCTTATCAAGCTAATATTTAGTGTGTTACAGAGCCTAGTCTTTCCTCTTCACAGACGGAGGACGAGGACCTATATCTGCTTCCTGCATGGGAAGTACAGTCTTCTCACACACACAACTGCCTTAATAGTTTTTTTCCTTCAGATGAAGTGATTATTGAGGCCATGTCGGGAGTTGAGCCACCATGGGAAGAGCTCCATCATAGATCTTACTTTCTTCCCGAGCTTGACCGATTGGAGTGTGAGGAATTTACAGAATTTCTTAGTGACAGAATTGGTAGTCCCATGGTTCCATTAAACTCTCCTGGTCCGATGGCTGATGAAAACATGGCAAATATATCTCCAACAATTCCTATCAATATCTCTCGCGATCTTGGCAGGACAGAGAATGTCTATATTGGGGTAGAGTGTTCCCATGCTGAGATTCAAGAATACACCAAGCTATTTAAATAATTTCGTGATATCTTTGCTTGGTCTTACGATGAAATGCCAGGTATCGACCCTCGCATTGTTGAACGCGAAATTAAGAACGCTAAGCCTGTTTGACAATGATTGCGTGTGGTGAATCCTAAGAAAACACCCGCGATTAAGGCAAAGATAGAGAAATTGTTGAAAGCTAGTTTTATCTATCCTATTCCCTTGACGAAGTGGGTTTCAAACCCCATTTTGGTTGATAAGAAGCAGGGAGCGATCCGCATATGTACTGATTTCCGTGATTTGAATCGTGCCTGTCCTAAGGACAATTTCCCCACACCATTTATTGATCAAATTTTGGATGAGTGTGTAGGTAAAGAGGTTTTTTCCTTTATGGAAGGCTTTTTTGGATATAATCAGATACAAATTAAACCTGAGGACCAACATAAGACCGCATTTATTTTTCTTGGGGATCTTTTGCATATTGGAAAATGCCTTTTGGCCTTAAGAACGCTAGAGCTACTTTTCAGTAGGCAATGATCTTGATTTTCCACGATCTCAAATCGATTATCGAAGTGTTTTTGGATGACCTTGTTTCTCATTCGCATATGAGAATGTGTCATTCCTATCATTTGAGATTGGTATTCAAAAGGTGTCGCCATTATTTGGTCAGGTTAAATCCTCACAAGTGCATATTTTGTGTGAATTCAGGTCGATTATGAGGATTCATTGTTTCTAAAGAGGATATAAGAGTCTACCCTTTGAAGGTTGAGGCAATACTTTAGTTGTCTCCCCCGAAAAATATTCGTCATCTTCAATGTTTGCAAGGCATGGCAAACTTCTTACAAAGATTCGTTGTCAATTTTGCCAATTTGACTAGACGCTTCATGTGTCTTTTGAAGAAGGAAACCACCTTTTGTTGGGATGAGTGAGCCCAGGAGTCCTTTGATGCACTCAAGCGATCCCTAGCATCGGCCCCGGTGATTAGTCCCCCGGACTATAGCCATGATTTTCTACTATGTGTGGTTGTGTCCATGGAGCCGATTGGTATGGTTTTGGTTCAAGAGGATGAGGAGCTCCAAGAGCATGTCATATACTATCTAAGCTAAAATCTTATTGACGTGGAGATTCATTATTCTCATGTTGAGAAGCTTTCCTTATCTACCGTACATGCAGTTCAATGGTTGAGACATTATATTCTCCTTTTCCAGACCTTGGTTGTAGCCCATGTGAATCAGTTTAAATTCATTCTCACTCAAACAATGATTGGGGGAAAGTATAATAAATGGATTTTCATCCTGCAAGAATTCGACCTCAAGTTTGTTTCGGCAAAATCGAAGAAATCGTTAATTTTTGCAGAGCTTATATCGGATTTCCCAAGCGAGGCCGAGGAGTTGTTTTGTGAAGATATGTTTATCGATGAGCACATCTTCTTAATCTCAACTTTAGAAGCATGGTATGGATATATCATTATATATCTACAAACATTGAAGGTCCCTACTCATCTCTCATGGGATGAACGACGACGATTACGTCACGTGTTTAAGAATTACCTCATAGTGAATAACACTTTATACCGTCGTGGGGTAGATTGCATTTTATGTCGTTGTTTAACTCATGAAGAGGCTGAGGTAGTGATGGATGATTGCCATGGAGGGGCGTGTGGCGGTCATTTATCTGGGCTTTCTACAGCCCAAAAAATCTTAAGAGCGGGTTATTTCTGGCCGTCGATCTTTTAAGATTGTGTAGATGCGGTCAAGAGGTACCACCCTTTCCAGGTGTTTGCATGTAATATGCACTGGAAACCTTCCCTGTTACATCCCATGATCACCGCTGGTCCCTTCACTAACTAGGGGCTTGATTTTATGGATTGCAACCCAGCTTCCGCTGGGGGCCATCATCATATCATAGTGGTTGTTGATTATTTCACGAAATGGGATGAGGCTATGCCTATAGTTAAATCCAATGGTGAGACAATCGTGCACTTCATATTTAACCAGATTATTACTTGGTTTAGGATTCTGAAGGAGCTTGTCACTGACCATGGCTCACACTTTCAAAATCGTATGATGGAAGAGTTGGTATCAAAGTTAGGGTACAAACAAGAGAATTTCTCCTCTTACTACCCTCAAGTGAATGGGCAGGTAGAAGCAGTGAATAAATCACTCAAATCCATTCTCCAACGAACCATCGCACAAAGCAATAATAATTGGCACATTATGTTATATCCTTCTTTATGGGCATATAGAATTGCTATTAAGACTACCACGGGTTTTTCTCCATATCAACTTGTGCATGGAGTGTAGTTGGTACTGCCAGTTGAATGCGAGATTCCTTCTTTGAAGCTAGCCATAGAGCTCTTACCGGACACTTCACCATTGGAGGAGAATTTGGTCCACCTTGAGCAACTTGATGAGCAGCGTTGAGATGCCTTGGTGGCTCTAGAATTAAATAAACGTCATGTAAAGGTTCAGTACGATAAGTTTTTCCATCCAAGGAGGTTTAGTGAGGGAGAATTGGTCCTTTTGTGGGATCAACTGAAAGAACCCTTGGGGCCAGGAAAGTTTAACCCCATGTGGCATGGTCCTTACGTCGTTAAACATGTATTAGAGAAGGGTGCTTATGAGTTAGTGGATTATGAGGGAACGACCTTGGCGGAGCCTAGAAATGGGATCTATCTCAAGAAGTACTATGCATGATTTTCAGCCAAGGCTGGTTATTGTATATTATTGTACACTTTTGCATAGTTATGTATTTTTCTTATGGTGATCGGGTTTGTGATTAGTTTCTATTTCTTTTAGCAGATCTCAATGGAATCTTCCACCTTCATAGGATTTGCAGATGGTGCAAGCCGTCACACTCAACACTCAGCCTCTGCTGCTTGGGTGATTTATACTCCTATGGGTCAGGTATTGTCTTCAGGAGGTGTATGTCTATGGCCATCTTCCAACAATGTTGCTGAATATAGTGCCATTATTGAGCTTCTGTGGGATGCCATTTTACATGGCATTCTCTCTCTTGAGGTACGTCTTGATTCACAGTTAGTAGTGTCACAGCTTAATGGTTTGTACCATGTTAGAGATTTGACATTATTAAAAAGATTCTTATGTGTGATATTATTAGAACGACAATTTGACAATATAACATACATACATGTTCCAAGAATTAGTAATCAAGTTGCTGACTCATATGCTAACTACGTGTTAGATTGGGATTTGTTTCATACACAATGAGATCATCACAAACATAATTTTTTACACATGTAAATAAATAAACCGATCATCATAAAAGTTTTTATAAACATCCAAAATGTGGTAATACATAGTGTCATAATACAAAAATGGGGCTCTCGAGCCACCAAAATATAATACACGGTAATACAAAATGTATCACTCCCAAGTATCTAATCCTATGGAGGAGGAGGGGGGTTGTGATCGTGGAATGTCACTATGGCTCTAGATAGTCGTCGAAATAGCCGCACCCATTCTTGTGGTACACCCACCACCTGGCACTGCATGGCCTCAGGCAATTCCTTGACTTGTGCCATGGGTACTTTATGTGTCAGCCTCACAAAGTTGGTATGAATTCTTTGGAGCATCTACTCTGCATCCACACCTGTGATATCATCTCCTCTTCCCCTCCATCTATGATGAGGGAAATCTTCAGGCTGTCGTGGTCCCACATCTGCATGCATATGGTAGATGTCACTATGTATTGTCACCCAAAAACATGTCTTTTGATTTCATATAATCAGAAAACACAAAAAAAAAAATAACTCAAAATTTTTAAAGAGAGGGTTAAGATTCGTTACCTATGTCACCGTATGCCAATCCTGGTGGTAGCGGCATGTCCGGGTCACCCTGAAAATCTATCCCTATGCATAGGGGTAGTCATTAATGGCAACTATCTTTCATCGCCACCACGAAAAGAAATCAGCTAGATAGGGGTTGGACACCCTACCTCCACCCACTCTGTGCATCGCATCCACCCAATGCCGTGTAGAGGAATGTCAACTCTAGGGCTCAATCCTGGAACATGCTTGAAGAAAAATGTGCTCAGTATGCTGCTGAAACCAAAGTTTCGCACTCTGCCCATATTGCACTCACTGAGCTGATGTTTCATGTTTCCCAATAGCACAGTGCTCCAATCGTATACCGTGGGTCTCATGCACTCTACTGCATAGAACATCAGAGGCCACGAGGCCTGGTGGAGTGAAGCCAAGCCTACTATCCTGCCTAGTGTCAGTAGGATGGCCTTTAGGACCAACACCTGTATGGAGTTAGTTGGGATCTGACTCCCCACCTTCTCCGTGTCCGGATAGTAGTACACCACAATGTACTCATCTATATTCAAGCCACCTTCGGGCCCACGAGAACGTAGGTTCACTACTTCCCCCCGTCGGGAAAGTCTAGTAATAAAGTATATGTCCTCCACTTCTATGGTGAGGGATATCCCGTCTATCTGGAATGATTCTAAGTCTAGGTCCCAATAGTCCACTAACATCTACAGTAGTCCTGTTTTGGCTCTTAAGCCACCAAGACACCAAAATTTGTATAGCCCACAGGAACGTAACGCTTGTTGAGCCATTAGATCGGCCCTTACTGCCTCTTCTACATCACCATGTTCACATTCTCTCCATTCTAGGACCATCCTGCACAAAAAATTTGAATTTTTCCCATTAGAACACTTAAAAAACCTTAAGCGTGGCCGCATACGCAACTGTTTTCCAAACAGCCACATATGTACACGGCTTTTGGGGGCATTTTCCGTGTATATCCAGCCCTATATGCAGAAAAACCATCGATTTCTGCGTGGGCCACAATTCCTATTTTGGAATGGCCTAGAAAATCAAATACACCATGGAATTTGACAAAATTTGCATATAAATGAAAGAGAAGAGCATGATTAAGTACTTGGAAAAAACGGTAGTGGATTCCACCTGCTGGATATCCTGGAATTTATTGTTGGAGTTCTAAGCTCAAATGGGTAAAATTTTCAAATGTTTTATAATGTTTTGAATTATTTACTATTTATAGAAATTTTTCAAATTTTTGAAATTTTTTACCCCCTTTCCTATAGTTTGGACCATTTCTAATCCTTTTGGACCATTTTTGGACTAATTTATGATGTAGGAGACCTTTTTGAGTACCATTTCAGTCGGTTGATTGACCCGTTCGTACCGATTTTAGGTATCATCTCTAAATTGGCATATAGGTTAGGTTTCATCACCATTTTCATTTTGCATGACCTTATGACCGTTTCATTATAGCCTTAGGTACGAACCCACTCTATTATGTCACGGAACCTTCTTGTTGTTTTACAAGTGGCATGATATGAGTGGTAGAGCTTGAACTTACATGGGTACCCTAGTTAGTGCCTTATTTGCATTTGGTTCCCATGCTGACATTTTGTCCTTTAGGGTGTGGGAGTCCATTGTATAGTATTGCCATGACATTTCACAAGAGCCTCATACTCCTCTTGATATTTTGCTGGCCTATTTCCCTCAACACTCCCTTATGTCAAGTTGTAATTGCATTCTCATGAGCTTTTCCTGCCTTATTGAGCCTTACGCTGGCTTCTCTGACATTGAGCATCAGCCATATAGCCCGAGCTTGTCTCATGTCTAGCCATGCATATCCATTTTATATATCCTTTGCAGCTTGATTCCTTGTTTTTACCGAGAGGGGACTTTCCCCCGAGTGTCGCTATCCTACACATGTATCATTGTATTGAGCATAGGTATGTTCCACTAGTTGGAACTAGTTTGTTTTCCCATATGACACTCGTCTCCTCCTAGTCTGTAACTATAAAACCATTTTATTCTTTTTCAAGCTTTTTAAATATTTGAAAAATACCAAAAAAAAATCAAAAAACCAAAAAGTCGAACAAGGAAAGATGTTATCTTTTGGCAGTTGTCGAATCGTGTCGCCTTCAAATAGAGCACTATATATCACATCTGGTGGTTGGGTTTATGGTTTGAATTTAGGATCTATACTCATTTATCTGATTTTATCTCCACCGACTAGTTAAGCTTCTAGTCCCCATGGAGCCACTGTCGATGCCTCTTGTGTCACAGAGATGTCCCAGTTTTGTATATCGAGTCTATGCTGCATTTATTTAGTCACCATTCACCATTATGCTCTTGTTCAAAGGAAGTTGAAACCTGAGTTTGCCATTCCTCAGTTATCTTGACTTTGCATGTCGGCCATTCCTAGTACAGTTACTGGTTTGTGCACCTTATGATCGAGTCCTTCCACATTATATAGCTTTGCTAAGTACCTCGTGTTGGATGATGGGGGATGCCTTAATGCCTGCTTCCAACGGATTTCATCCCATCGACTTCAGATCATTTATTCTATGATTGGAATCTAGAGTCATCTTTGAGTTCCTTAAGACTTGCAGTCATCAGTGGCAAGTTCTCTCACCATCGACATTTTTTGGGAGTACGTCAATGTCCCCTGATCGATGGATCCTCTCAAGTGCTCGACCTCAACACATCTATTCGTACTTGTTAGTTTGCACTCTAGTACCTTGATTCCCAATTTCATTATCAGTGGGTGATCTCGCGTCTGTTAACAGTATACATCAATCACCGATAATCAGACGATGGACTACTATGTTCGACCTTGACACCTCTATTCACATAGTAGGACATGTACTCGTAGCGGTTTGTGTAGAAGACCTTCCAGATTGGTGGCTGTCAAGCACCCTAAATGCAGATAGATTATTATCAACACTCAGAGCATATGAGATTTATTGTCAACCTAGGAAAGTCTTTTATTTCAAAGGATAGATGCACAATTTATGCTTAAACACCAAATCATTGTAATTAAACACTTTACCCTCAACAACCATGTTCATCCCTCAGAACCTGTGTAATCCCACCAACCTTCTAAACACTACAAATTCAATTGCTTCCTACCAAATATCAACAGAAAATGAAATCAGATTCAAATGACAATTGCAGACAGAAAGGAAATCCTATTCATAATCTAGAATAAATGCTTTTCCTACTCGATCTAACCACTCTTGAAATCCATAAACATAAACAGAACGTAATCTAGAAATTCAATTGCAGTAAATCAAGTTCAGCTATTCTAAAGAATTGAATTGCAGAAATGAAAGTTAACAACTGTAACAGTAAAATAAGTGCAGGGATTCGTGGGATGACAATCTGAAACCGTGATATGAACAAGGCTGTGTACAGCTATTGAATGAATTGCACAAAGGAAACTTCCTACCTAGTCGACTGTTAATCTATAGTAATCACCAATCTCAGGAAAATGTAATACTGCAAATTCACACATGCCACTGCTGCGTACACAAGCAATATGATCAACAGAACATCACACAATAATAAATTCAGAGATCCTACTTTAACTCAGCAATCTCTGCGGAAGGTGGGCCCAGCCTTCGCACAGAGACGCTGGATGAACAATGTACAGCTCCCTTAAATCGGCGGTAACTCTTTGTATTAAAAAGAAGAATGAATACAGATCACTTCCACTGTCAATACAAGAATGAATTATCTATTTTCCAACCCCCTGGGTCGAGGCAGCCCCTCATTTTTATACATACGGACCATAACAGCCGATCCTATTACAAAGGGTAGCCCTGAAGATCTCTGATCTTCAGGCACCCTGAATAACACAGGTTGTTACAAAACGTGGCGTGGTGCAAATATAGAAAATGAGAAAGAGCTGTAAGATGGCCCAGAAGTGGCGATCTTCCCAGATCGCCATAATATTCGAACATCTATACTAAAGATCCCCCAATCGTAGCACATTCTGTTACATCTACTTTGTACGGCTCTGTCTGGAGGGTTACATAGGAACCACGTGACTTAATTGACGATTGAAGGGTTGAGGGTCTCCTTGGATCACGAATGCCCCTTGTTTCAAGACTTGTTCAGCTCCACTTTTCCTGCAGTCAACTCATCTTGCGCTATCTTCATAAATCACAACGTATTAGCACAATTTCGAGAGATAAACAACCTTAATTGTCACAATCATAAGCATTAATAGGATAAAACAATAATCAGTCTTACCTTGGAAATTTAGGGCATAGAGTAAGGAAAACAGGTATGATTAACATGCTGATCAGTGTAAAACAAGGGAAGAAAAGGTGATTAAAGATGGTTAAAAAGGGACCAATTGTGGACTCAACATCTCCCCCCAACTACCCTGTTGCTTGTCCTCATGCAACAACCTGTATCATTCGGAATCTGAATCCTGCCTTGAGCTCTGTTCATGGAGGGAAGAAAAATTGTAGGGAAACTCAGGCTCTTGATCTGCCTTCAGAAAACCCCTATGAATAACCCAGTACCGCCAACATCTCTGCTCCTCTGCTCTAGTCAAGGAAAAATCCATGTGATATGGTTTCACTGGCCACCAAAGAAGAGAAAAT